>CM069857.1:154945651-155193151 GCA_036172795.1 Pelodytes ibericus | reverse complement strand
CCAACCCACTTCACATATACACCACACACACACACACCCCCCAACCCACTTCACATATACACCACACACACACACACACACACCCCAACCCACTTCACATATACACCACACACACACACACACCCCAACCCACTTCACATATACACCACACACACACCAACCCACTTCACATATACACCACACACACACACACCAACCCACTTCACATATACACCACACACACACACCAACCCACTTCACATATACACCACACACACACACACACACACTTCACATATACACCACACACACACACACACCAACCCACACACACACACACACACACACACACACACACACACCAACCCACTTCACATATACACCACACACACCCCAACCCACTTCACATATACACCACACACACACCCCAACCCACTTCACATATACACCACACACACACCCCAACCCACTTCACATATACACCACACACACACCCCAACCCACTTCACATATACACCACACACACACCCCAACCCACTTCACATATACACCACACACACACCCCAACCCACTTCACATATACACCACACACACACCCCAACCCACTTCACATATACACCACACACACACCCCAACCCACTTCACATATACACCACACACACACCCCAACCCACTTCACATATACACCACACACACACCCCAACCCACTTCACATATACACCACACACACACCCCAACCCACTTCACATATACACCACACACACACCCCAACCCACTTCACATATACACCACACACACACCCCAACCCACTTCACATATACACCACACACACACCCCAACCCACTTCACATATACACCACACACACACACACCCCAACCCACTTCACATATACACCACACACACACACACCCCAACCCACTTCACATATACACCACACACACACACACACACACCCCAACCCACTTCACATATACACCACACACACACACACACACCCCCCAACCCACTTCACATATACACCACACACACACACACACACCCCAACCCACTTCACATATACACCACACAACACACCCCAAGCCTTACCTCATTGCAGGGGAGGGGGAACATTCGTGATGCAGCCGATCTTCCTTGCTCTTTCGGCTGAGTGCTTGGTTGTCAAGTGTCGACACCCAGCACTCACACACGCTTTGCGCGAGGGGGCGGAGCACAGACTCCCCCATCGTGCTGCAAAACAAAAACAAATGGCAGCGGCAAGGGGACCATGAGGGTAACGGCACCCGGGCGCCAGGCTTAATTTCCAGGTCGCCATGGCGACCGGCGTTTGTCAAGCCCTGTTCTAACTGTTAACATTCTCGTTCGCATTTCTTATTCACAAATTCTTTCCTCCCACCCATCTTACATGACTGACACGAAGACACACTGCTAAGGATAAGGATGTGTTTTCTCGAAATTCTCTTTTTTGGTTTTTGTTTTAACAAAGATGATGGGATATCTCTAATGAAATCACTGAATTTAGCAGCCCCTATGAAATTATTTCAATATAAAAATATAGAACTGTAATTTGTTTTAAGTTGAAAATAAGCCTAAACCGGTTGAGTTTCCCTTATCCGAAATGCTTGGGACTGGCAGCAATTTGGATAATGGATACTTATGGTTAACTGATCATTTCGGTAGCACCAGTCCTATAAATGATCTACATTACCAATTCAACGTGAGCAACTTGCTCACATTGTATTCAGGCAATATAGAATATTTACAACAGTGGAGCTAGTAAACTTACCTGCTCCACTGTGCTGCCGAAAATATCCATTGTTACGGTGTAGTACCTCACGTCGCAGCATTCTGGGAACTACATTTTTCCGACACATGGATTTTGGGCCATTTCAGTGTTTGGATCTTCAGACACTGGGTCCTCAACCTGTAATATAGTATCTGACAATTGTCAGCAATGCAATTCAGATGCAACTTTCAAAGAGTCCCTAGCAGGGATGGGGACTCTATAAAGTAAGACCCCCCCTAAAATAAATACGTTAACCTTTTTTTTTTTTTTAATTTGTATCCATCTAGTTTGTATATTTAACCCCTTAGTGACATGACTTTTTTGGCTTGTCCGACGCTTGGCGACATGGGCTGTTTTAACATTTCTGAGGTGTTTGTGTTTTGCTGTAATTTATTTCTGCATTTAGTGTACCCGCACAAACTATATATCGTTTTTATCGTTATAAGAAGGGCTTTCTTTTGATACCATTTTGATAATAGCATATAATTTGATGTAAAAAAAATAAAATATGGCAAAAAAATTGAAAAAATAATTTTTTTATGACTTATTTGAAAAATCGTATACTCATGTACAAGAGACAACAAAAAAACACTGCTAAAAAGTTTCTAATATATGTCCTGAGTTCAGAAATAGCCCATGTTTTTATGCTTTTTTATTCATGTTACAGGGCCAGAACTATAAGTGGTGCAAAGCTATTTTAAAATCCTTTCTTTCAAAATTAGCGATAGTGACATTGTAACACTGATTTCTGTACTAAATCCATGAATGACCCCCAACATGTACATATTTTTGAAAACTAGACAACTCAGGGCATTTAACTTGGGGTATTTTGACACATTTCATGAAGCAATTTTACCACCAATCTATGCCAAAGTTTGCAGCAAAAAATCTTTTTTTTTAATTTTTCACATATATTGCAATATAGGTAAACATTACCTTAAAATGTGAAGGGGTATTTCCAAATAACACCTCAATATGTGTTCAGCAACATCTCCTGAGTACAGGGATACCACCCATGCATAGGTTTGTTGGTTTGTTTTGGGGCAAAAAGGCCACATTTAGGGGGTGCGCATTTTGGTTTTCCAACTTGGAATTCTGACATGCAGAAAACTTGTGCCCATGTCCCATTTGGGACATTTTTGAAGCCAGAAAGTGTATTCTACCCCACAAAACCATATATTTTTTTAAACTAGACACCCTAGGGTATTTCAAATGGTAGTATTTTAACACTTTTCATGCACTAATTCTACCACCAGCCTATGTCAATGTTATGGATAGTAATTTGTTTTTCACATTCATTGTACATCGGGCATGAATTCACAGATCCTATTATGTGTCAGTGCCAAACAACACCTTAATATGTGTTCAGCAACATCTCCTGAGTACAGGGATACCACCCATGTGTAGGTTAGTTAGATTATTTGGGGGCTAAAAGGCCACGTTTAGGGGGGGTGCATTTCCAACTTGGAATTTTGACATGTAGTCAACCTGCGTCCGTGTCCTTTATGGGATATATCTTTGAAGCCAGCCAATGTAATTTACCCCCACCAAACCATATATTTTTTTATCGGTAGACCCCCATCACTACTTGTGGCAAGGGCTCAGCAGCCACCGATACATCGCTAGATGATGTATCAGAAAGCTGAATAGGGTCAAAATCGAACCCTGAGTCCGCGGCCTCGGAATCAGTGCGTAAGCAGTGATCTCGAGCAAAGAAGGGGTTAATAGCTCTTAGAAGAGCCTATCTAGTACTGTAATACATTACAGTACAAAGAAATTAATCCATAAAACAGTGCAGACAGCAAAACATACTGTTGCTATGCAAGATTACTGCTTACACAATGATGAATGGCAGGGAAGGGGTTAATACACAGTGAAAGACTTTCATAAAACCTGCCAATTTTATAAAATTTTATTTTATATCACTAATACTGATGTGTCTCTTTCCGTCACAAAAATGTAAGTGAGGAGAGGGAGGCAGATCAATATTTGTGAATATTGATCAGACTAATTTTGATCTGACCAGGGCGAATGGTGAGCTTAATTGAGAAATCACCAAACCGCCTTTGCCACTAATTCGCTGTTACTGATCGCTATGCGCTCAGGCAGCTTAAAAAAAAAAAACTCAAATATTTTTACTTTACATGTAATCCCCTAGCAGGTATGTGTAAAAAAAAAAAAAAAAAAAAAAATAAATAAATATGCAGACAGATAAAAATTGCTTTGGCGTCAATATCATTGCGTAAGCAGTGATCGACAGCAAATAAGGGGTTAATAACTCTTAGAAGAGCCTTTTTAGTACTGTAATAAATTACAGTACAAAAAAAAATTAACCCCTAAAAAATGCACAAACAGCAAAAATAAATGCGCTGATGTGCACGATCACTGCTTATGCAAGATCAGTGGCAGGGAAGGGGTTAAACGCAGGGAATTGCTTTAATAAAAAATTTTTTATTGTTTTATTATTTGTGTGTTGTGTATTTATTGTTTTTTTTTTTTAACTTTTACTTACTTTTAGAACTTTGATCTGTCTCTCTCCCTCACTAAAAAAAAATGTGAGGAGAGGGAGGCAGATCATAACTGGTCAGATCAATATAGAGTTAATATTGATCTGACCAGTCAGTGGGGATGTTCAGCAGAGCATCCCCACTGCCCGTCAGTCACTGATTGCCTCTGTGAAGAGGCAATCGTGTGACAGCCAGAGAGCACAGGAAGCAGGTACTTCCTGCCTCCTGTGCTCTTGCCCTTAGAAGGGCAGCGCCATCTTGGTCACTCAGTGACCAAGATCGTGCATTTTTTTTTTTGTGTTCCTGATTGCCTCGACTTGCGAGGCAATCAGGAACACTTTGAGCATAGGAAGCGAAAATTTCGCTTCCTATGCTAGTTTAATGCCAGTCGTTTTAAAGGCGCTGTGCCTTTAAAACCGGCATTTCGATCGCTCTCCGGAGCGATCGAAATGCCGACGGGCATTTTTTTTGGGCATTGTACGATGCTTCCACACGGAAGCATCGTTACAATGCGGCTTGAGCACTGAAAGCGGAAAAACTCCGCTTTCAGTGCTCGTGCTCGTTTTGACACAGGAAGGACTAGGTCCGTCCTGTGTCACTAACGCCTCGGCACACAGGACGGACCTAGTCCGTCCTGTGTCGCCAAGGGGTTAAAAGTGGTCAAGATATTCCTTCCGATATTTTAGTCACACAATTTATAAAGGGTTTCAAGGTTTCACAAAATTTCTCTAAATCTTGTTCTCCATTTTTAAGAACTAGCCCAATCTATACTCAAAAAGAAATAGTAGAATTGTATATCTCCAAACTTAGATTTGGATCTAACCATGTAGTCAAAATGCAGGCTATTAGGAAAGAAGTCCAATTTATTAATCTTTTTTGAGTATTTTCTGGGATATCATAATTTACTAAAATGTAGTCAGTAGAACTTATGTACCACTTAAGAAGAATTGTTACTGTATTTCGGGTGATTGCGGTGCCCAGGGGTGCAGAGAAGGGAGGACCATGCTTTTCAGGACGTATATATACACATCCTTATGTGTTAAGAGTTTAATAAACCTAAGTGGAGCAAAATGGTGGTCTAATGCTAGGTTGGGTGCAGACTGCATGCAACAAGTTTGAGAAAAGCACTGCAGAGGGTTTGCTTAACCCCTGCATGCAACCACATATGCAGTTTCTACTTACAGGTCGAGCAGGGAACATGTTCGCACAATATAATAGCAGCAGTAGCAATAACAGTGGTGTATCTTGGCAGAGGCCAACAGGGTTCTGGCCTAGGGAAGCCCTTTGCAGCCCCCACCAAGGGCATAGGCAAGGGTGACTATGTTATGGACTTGGACATAATTTCACTAAAATTTGGAGGTAGACTCATTTTGAAACAGCAACAACAACAACCCAGGTTTGAATCTTCTCCATTAAAAATAATGGGAGGCAAAATGATCAAAGCTGTTTTTGAGAAACTTGGGTCCCAAAATGAAAGGCGAATGTCCGTGAATAGACTCAATAGATTATTCTAAAGAAGCTATTTGTCAACCAGAACAAAGCAACACTTAAAATGTGATGCCACGTGTAGTTATACCGTAATAAAGAAATAAGATATATTTTGGATGATTTTCTTTTTTCAGGGAATCTTTACAGAACAAGAACATGATTATCCTTGTAGAACAACCAGTAACACCCATCTTTTCACCACTTACCAAAGACAAATAAATTCACTCAATCCACTGGGACGCCTTAAGTGTGAGTAACAGGTTCATTAGGAGAAAAATTATAGCGATTTATTTTTTGTTCAGATCATTTTAGTGGATATCCTACTAGATCCTACTTCTTGATGAAATCTGTTTTTTCTTATATGAGGATTTTTATCTCCACACTTTTTGGTGTTAAAGGGGAAATACACTCACTTTTTTTTATTTTTTAAAGCCCATAGATGGTAATGAGTTTACTGATTTTTCAAGTTGTCATAATCCATCCTGGCTCCACAACATTCCCCCAAAGGATAAACAATGCGAATGAGATGCAATTGTTCAAAAAAATGGGGACTTCATGGAACAGAGTAAAAACAGTAACAAATTGTCCCCAAGCGTACTTCCGAAGACTGCTTTAGAGAAATCAACTTTGAGCTTCTTGGATTAAAAGAATATCAAATATGGCATATGTAAAACATGTAAGCTGCAACCCAATAAGGTTCAAACATTACAGGAGCACCAAGTCTGGGGGGTGGCGGGGGGGGGAGTGCTAGATTAGACTATTTATAAATTTCAGTTCAGTGAATGCAATAGCAATATATCAGGAGAACTATATGCAAATTGAGAACAAGGGCCTTGGAAACCGTTAGTATTAGAAATAAAAGTAGGAAATTGTGTCCCCAAACATTGTATTAAATGCCAACAATTCTCTTTTTGATTCATACTTGGTGATAGGGATAGATATTATTCCCCCATATTGGAGAGGGGATGATCATGCCCAAATAAACAATCACTTAAGGAGACAGAGTTGATAAATAAATTCAAGACACATTAAGAAGGGTGCCTGAATACAGAACTGGCCGTCTGTATTTATAGAATATATGGCCATGTTGCTTTATGTATGGTAGAAGGTAGAAAGAGGGATAATGTAATCTACAAGTACATTTATACTGTTCATTTTCTCCAGAGGGAATAATGCAATTGACTAATGTAATTGGAAGGTAATGATGTATAGTCACTCCATAATGGATTTATGAGAGTATGAACCATTCTAGGGAGCGTTAGGGTTATTATAAACACTAAGCCCAGGGTTGGAACAAAAAAAAAACAAAAAAAAAAAAAGCTTGAAGTGAATGCTATCCAGGAATGCAGAAAAAAATATAATAAAAAAAAATGGCTGTCGTGACCACCCATGGTGACAATTGTCACCGAACTGTCAATCGCACCCCTTAACCCTATGCAAAATTTGGTTGAGGGATCTTTCAGGCTGCCTTTGATGGAGGCAAGTCTGAAACGCCCAGAAAAGGGTCCGCCTTATCCTGCAATAGACGAGACAAGCTGTCTCAGCCACTGCAGTGAATATTGTGACTTGTCTAGAGTTAGGCAGATCAAGATCAACCATTATGTTTGCAAAAAACTGATCACATGCAATAAATGCAAAAAAATACAGTAAATGTAGGAACATGGATTGTCAAAAATATACCCTCTCGTGTCAGAGAGAGAGGGGAAAGAAATACTGTTCCAGAAAAAAAATGAAAAAAAAAAAAAAAGTGTTTTCCATGTTTACACTATTTAAATTTATACATTAGACAAAGAGTTGAGAAGTGAAAAAAAAAATTATGTCGGGATCACTTTATTATGCATAGCATGTAACCAAATTATTTATATTTACGATATCAAAATTATGTATTATGTGTACAAGATCAAATGATGTGTTATGTATCTTTATCTGTATTTGCTGGTTTGATTGTATATAACCCTGATGTGCTTTACTTTTATTTCCATTTCCTATTTATTTTCATATCCATTATTCCTATTTTTATATTTATTTTCATTTATTTTTTTTGTTTATAGTTAGATTTTTAATAATTTTTTTATGTATTTATACACATTTTTTTTTTAAATAGTTTATTGTATTTACTCTTAATGTTATAGCAATAGATTAATAATTCTGACTACAAGAAAAATATGTTAAACATGAAATGTAGCTTTTATTAATAATGCTTAACCCCTTGAGGACAGGGCTGTTTTTGGAATGTTGTACAATTTAGGACACTGGCTTCTTTTACACTTCTACAGTGTTTGTGTTTAGCTGTAATTTTCTTCTCATTTACTGTACCGACACAAATAATGTATTGTTTTTAATGCCATGAAAAAGGGCTTTCTTTAGATGCCATTATTTTTATCATCACATAATTTACTATAACAAAAATCATAAAATATGAACCCTAAGCACACTAACCCTAGAAGTTCCCCCACAATGTAATGTTGCCGATTGCCTCTAGAAGCACTCTGGCAACAGTAAAAAGCAACTAAAGTGTTATTGATCATTTCGGCAGCTCTTCTCAGCTTTGGGGCAGGGCTACGTTGGAAGGACATGGTGCCTTCCAATATGGTTTACTGGAATTATCACAATGCCCCAAGGGGGCAAATTTGGGTATTTCTTAATTCCTCAACATCGAGGCATTATAGTAAAACTGCCTGAGTGGTGGATGCTATAATCTATTGCAGGGGTCCCAAACCCCTGGGCCGTGGCCTCCGTTCAGCCGGGCCATGTGCTGTGAGGGAAGTGTTCTGCGCTCCCCTCCAGTTGGTTACTTTATGAAGTGTGGCTTCAAAAGAGTTTAAAAAAATAAAAAATAAATAATTGCGACCGGATATGACCTTACGTTATATCCAGTGGCTGTGTTTCCCTCCTCCGTGCATGGAGGAGACTACCGAGGACAACGAGCAGCAAGGAGGTAAGTACTGAGTGGCACAATTCTGGCATACCGAGAGGCAAAATAGGGGCATACCGAGAGGCAAAATAGGGGCATACCAAGTGGCAAAATAGGGGCATACCGACAACCCCATACATTCGGCCTACATTGGCCTTGTCTGTGTGGTAGGGCTGATGATCCTCTAGATGCATTTGATACATATGATAATTTTAATAGTCTAAACATTATTTCAGCTTTCAGACAGCTTCCACTTTATAGTTTAAAAGACTGATAAATGCGGTCTTACGGGCTTCAAAAATTGCCAGTATATGTAGGCAGCTTGTCAATGGTACTTTGGCAGTCAGTAACCTTTGCTTAAAGTTACTTTTATAATAAGTTTGAGTGATACTAAATCTTTGGTATCGTCTCATGTCCTTTGTAAGTGCATATTAAACATAGAAAATACAAACAAAATATGTATATACACCGGTACTCACTAGTCTATGTAGTTCAGAAGGTCAAAAAACGCACACCGTAACTACTAGGTAATTTACATGAGAAGATCCATTTATGTAAACTTGTAATAAAGGATGACAGTAGTGAATAAGCCACTGCATCTAGCTTCTAAAACTGTATTATTAATATGGTGCCTACCCCTGGCCAATCCTCACTGTTCTCTGGACCACTAAAAACAAAGATCGAAGGGAAGTGACAGAGAGGGAGGGGAACAAATTTAAAGTTACATTTTCTGGCATTTGAGCCAGTATTATCTGGTTTGATTCAAAAAATAGTGGTGATCAGTGTTTTTTCCCCATTATTTCTTTTTGGGTCTTTATTCTTTTTTTAAGCATTATTACTAAAGCTAGACTTTGTGTTATTTTTTGCTCTTGGACTTTTTTACTTAAAACTGGGTTAGCTCGGTTTGTCTTTAGATATAACAGCTTTGGAAAAAGGTTGTTTTTTTTTGTTTTACTAACTTCATTTATGTATAGAGTCCTTAAATTTTATTTTTATTTTATATTACTTATCCTTACTCTCTTTTGTTTAAATTCATTCGTTATTGTTAACTATTTTACGAGTTATACACATATTTATTTTTTTATTACTTTTCAGTTATCTGACATGTATTCTTTCGCTAGCTGTTCATTATACGAGGTGGCCACACAGGATCCTGTATTAGCAACGCAGATGACCATTTAGGATGCCGGGGTGATGTCATGATGTGGAAGTGTCCCAGTGACGAAGACGGGAGTATTCAGAATCTCTGCTATTTCCAAGTTTGCGAGGGGTCGAAAACCCAATTTTCAGGTGTTTACAACCATGGATGAACATGGGATATAACCACAGCTCCTCTTTAAAGCAGAGGCAAGGTGGAACACAAAGGTTTTTAAAAATGCACTTTAACGTTGTTTGTAAATACAAATGATTTGATGTGACGAACAAGGTGGCATAAGGAAATGGCTAGTGCTAGCAATTATACACCATTTGGATAGAAATTGAAACAGAGAGAAAGTTTTTCCGTTTGATGCAAGTAAAATTTAAAGTTTAGGCATATATGTGCTGCTTTTCATCATGAAGATTAAAGATATATTTTTGATGAGCCTGATTGAGTTTGCAAATTTGTAAGTGCAATGATGCCATGCACCACACAACAGTGTATTTGCAGTTATGCTATGGTTTTTTCACTGACATCTTTACTGGTCAGTGGCTTTGCATTAACCCCTTAAGGACAGAGGCTGTTTTTAGACTTTTGCAGTTTGTGTTTAGCTGTAACGTCAATTTTTTGCATTTATTGTAACAACATTTGTGCTTATAATATAGTAGCACAAGTGAAAGGTACGTTGTTCCTAGAGTGAGGATAACCTGCCACGTACTTTTTAAATCTCTAACCGGCAGCTGCCATGTTTCCATAGGAAGCAGCCAGCCGTCTGGTCGGGCAACTGGCCCTCGTTTTTGCATGGGATCAGCAGGGGGGGGGGGGGGGGGGGACCTTAACTAGGTCCCCCCTGTTGATCCCATGCAAAAACCAGGGGCCCTCTCTTCGCTAGCAGCAAGAGACCCCCACATTCGGCAGACTGAAAACTTTTCTAACTTTGACCTCAAAAATCTTTTACACAACTAAAATCTGTAAAAATTACCATCTAAATAGTTTCTAATATTTGTCCTGAGTTTACAAATATGCCAGGTTTACATGTTATATCACGTTATAGGGGAATAACTTAAAGTAGCATGTACTTCCCTTAACAATTTCGCGCTACCATTAAACACTAACCCCACTGATCCCAAACTTCACCCTAATTCTGACCATTTCGCTAACCAAAACCCTAACTTTACTCCAACCATAACTATAATCTTAAACCTAAATATTATTGTAACACTAACCATAGATTTCAATCCTAACATTTTTAGTTGGAATTTTGCAGCTCTCCGCTAAGAGTGACAAAAGAGGCGATATGCCACTTCCAAAGCTCTTGCCCACACCAGGGCAATGCCATTTCCAGTTTGCACTGCTCTTCCAGTAAAGCACATACCTTCATTCCTGAGAGCAAATCATATGTGCACCGGAGTGGAATTTTCTGTGTTGCCTGATTAATTATCGATCGCCTCCAGTGGCCTTAAAAGTGCAAGAAGAACATGTACGTCATGTCATCGTTAAGGGGTTGAAGGGACCATCTAGTGCCCAAAATGCCTATTCCATATGTTGATGCATATTAAAGAATTTCAAAATGCATATTTTATATTGCTAAAAAAATGAAAATCTTACTCTTGGATGAAATTGCAATTTTTTTCAGAGGTTTAGGATGGCTCCTTTAAGTTTTCTGCTTCAGACCTATCGGCGCTTTTTTCTCAGCAGAAACCAATAAGAATTTGAATGGGATTTCCAGTTTCCCTAGTGATGTCATCAGACAATGTTTTTTCCACTAATGGAGATCCAAGTGTGTACAACTGAATTCTAAAAGTTAGTCCCCTGTCACTTCATAATATTAGTCATGTCATCATAGTATTCCAGCTGGCTGAGCATGATGGACATACCAGCTCTTTCATATAAATACCAGCTGGCTGACCATGATTCCATCTCCCCTATAAATACCTACTGGTGGAGGATGATAGGCATTTCATCTTTGAGTGATATATGAATTTGCCTTAAAAATAAGCCTTCATCCTTGGCTATGAATGAGTTACTTGTCTGCTAGTCCATATTTACCTACTGTCCTTAGTTGACAGTTTCAGTCAGGTAATAAGTGTTGGAGAGGAGGGATCAATGCTGATCAGGCAGACAGGAAGCACCACAGAACATCCTACTACATTCCACCAGCACAGGAAGAGACTAAATGAAACAAAACAGTTGGTCATACCTCGCCTGTAATATACATGCAGGCGTAATCACTGAGTGAGGGCTAGCATAAAATATTAAAAATGTGATTTATGCAGAATGCATAAAAAAGCCTGAACACGATATAGGCAGTAGTCTTCAACTTGCACTAGTTGGGGACTAGACTGTCCCTTTGGGTTGCGCTTTGCAGTGGAATATAAATTATGCATGCATCAGAGCAAAAATGTATAGTGGAAGGATGAGATTTCGGAAAAGGGCGTTGTGTAGGCTTCCCCCACGTACCATTGGTCTAAGTGCAGCATAGGTACAAAAAAAAAAAAACATTCCAAATATAAAAATCACAATCTAAAAAAGATTAACCCCTTAGTGACAAGACATTTTCACCTTGACTTTCCCTTGGTGACAATGGCTGTTTTGACATTTCTAGGGTGTTTGTGTTTAGCTGTAATTTTTTTCTCTCTCACATACAGTACCCATACAAATTATATGTTGTTTTTATCGTCATAAGAAGGGCTTTCATTAGATACCATTATGTTCATCATATCTTATAATTTACTACAAAAAAAATCATAAAATATGATGAAAAATTTAAAAAAAAAAAAAAAAAAACTTTTTCTAACTTTGACCTAAAATATAATTTACACAAATAAAATCATTAAGAAAGACCCCGTCTAAATAGTTTCTAAATGTTCTCGAGTTCAAAAATATGCATGTTTCCATATTTTTCGGTATTTTTTTGCGAGTTATGGGGCAAAAACCAAAAATAGTGTTTTTTGTTTTTTTCCTATATTGATCTTTTGACCCCAAAATTTAACCCTAACACTAAATTTAACCCCAACTCTAATCCTTATTACATCCCTAAATATTTTTTAACTTTAATTTAATTTTAACCTTATCCCTTATGCTAAAAAATATTAAATTTTTACCCTATAGGCTAATATAGCTAAATAACCTGTTTTTAATTAATTAAATATGTATTTTAAATATTTTCCATTGCAATGCTACAAAACTACCACTAGGGGCAGTCAAGTAGCATATTCAGAGCGACGGAAGTGAAGTTACTTTCACTTCCGAAGCTCAGACCGGCAGAGGGCTTAGCCATATTGACGGAGCAGCAAGCTCCGTGGGGGTCCCAAAATAGAAATTTCGGTGCTGGCTATTGCCTCGATGTCGAGGCAATAGACCAGCACTGTTAAAGCGGTTTTCGCGATCGTTGATCGAGAAAACAGCTTCATTCACTGCAGGACGTGCCAGGCACGTCCTTTGTCGTCAAGGGGTTAAGGTTTAAAAGTGTCAAATGAGAGACTCAAGACATGTCCAGGACGGGCATTTTCTGCCTTTCAGTGTTATTTTATAGCCCACAAAGTCTGCACACATTTGTCAATTTGTCATTTTAACTGCAGGTGCTATTATATAGACAGTGAACAAATAAAGTTTAATTTAGTCACTTCCTGCGCTGCTGGAATAGAATACATCTTGTGGGCTCTGAGTGACTTTGCTCTTGTACACAGTAGGGTCTCTTAACAGTGCAGTCTGATGACATCACTAGAGAGACAGGAAATACCATTCATTTGAATGGCGTTATTCTCATTGGTTCCTGCAGCAGGAAAAAAAAATGTTTTGACTTTCTTGCAAACTGCTGTCATTTCACAATTTCATCTAGCTGGAAGTATTTTAAATCTTAAACAATGCAAAATCTTATCCACTTCAATTCTAATGCTTTCATTTGCAGCTTTAAACATATAAAAATATAAAAAAAGTACAATATTTAAACTTAAAATTTGCTTTATTGTTACAGATAAGGATACATTAAAAACATTTGTTATTTTTACATCACATAGTAAAAGTCACTGCATTAAGCTGGATAGTTGCCATGCATGCAACTATCAACCACATAGGTGCAATGCAGATTTAGCCTGCATCTGACATCATAGGTTGCTATAGAAACAGATGAGATAACATTTCCATCTAAACTGGGTGAGGGCAGGAGAGGACAAAGTCATATGTGACAATCGGTGTATCGACAAATCCATTTGATTTTAAAACTTGTCTGTTCATTGACTAATATGGTTCCTTGTCTACTTCAACAACAAATCTAATTGTATCAAGCTGCCACCAATATAGCTTTCCAGGGTATGTTCACATGCCTTATGTACAGTTGAAGTCATTAACAATTGAGAAAATAAATTTTACATGGGCACAAAGAATCAATCATTGCAACAGAAAAAGAAAAGCAGTTGCATTTTAGTATGGTAGCAGATCTAGCTGCAAAATTGTAACACTTCTCAATTTGTAGTGAGAATCAAATACATTTCTATGTAAAAAAATAAGTTTATATGACAGTCTGCAGTGCTAATAATTGCTTAGTAACCACTGATTACATAGCATATCCATAATGCCAAACTGGTGCACACAGGTGTTCAGTTTGTGCTAAGGATGCAGCAATGCTGGGACTAGCATTCAGTTCTTATCTGCACCATTAAACTGAGTGTTTAAGGATAAAAAATAAAAAAAAATCCCCCTGCAACTGGAATTATGTCTTTAATATTTTTTTTTAAACAATTGCCTTTTCTGATTCCCCTCCCTCCTTACCCAGTCCAACCTCTTCTCTGCAATATGACAAATGCAGAATCTTCTAGAAGGGTTGGTACTGCCTCCCACCATTGCTTTGTTTTTACAAGATAGCAGGCCAATTTTTCATTCTACAAATAACCTTACAATAATCATTTAGTCTGTTCTTAGGTTGCAGGAGACAAATTTGACTAAAATGTAGTACAAGTATAAAAGCTCTGCTATAAAGAGCCAATAGACCTGAAATACATCCAAATGGATGCAAAATGTAATTTCGAATAATTTACAATAAGCTATTGTATTAAGACTCCTGGAGGAATGCTGGAAATTCTCAACGATATGCTAAGACATAAGGTTATGCTCCATACTAAACCCACTAAAATAGATGGATGAATCCCTTTTGTGTTCGCATTCCCAGTGCATTCTACATCACGCTCTCCTTCAGTGATAAAACGTTGCTAGTTTTCAGAATTTACAAGAGAAAGTGTAGTAACTTCTCAATCTCTGAAAAAAGACACCGCCCTTACAGAATATGTCAGGGCTATATATCTTTATATCTGTCTCTCTAAAGGACAACAGTCTATTTGTCAAAAATACGCTTAGCTATGCAGAATAGGAGATTGATATAAAGTTTTTGAACAATATCTTCGTAAATCAATTACCCCAATATCTATTGTCTAGTCACTGCTCAAAACCTCAAGGAAAATGAAATCAGCAAGAGGCCTAAAAAAAAAAAAAAAATTACCAATGGACCTGCACTTATTCCCCATCAAAGGAACGAGCCGGGTCACAAAACTTACTGGCCAGTTCCCATAATTTACCTTGCTCTGGTCGATCACCACGTCAAATACCTACTGCTAACTTGGACCAGTCTATATAAAATGTATATACACACACACACACACATTGCTTAGCCAAAAGTACAATACCACATAGCTATAACCAAGACTGACTCGCCACCGTGCAGAATATCTAACACTTAATAACTACAAGGACCATAAAATCACGTGATGCAGCACCCATCGTACAGAACACAGAGCTCGAGCAGGGAAATCTATCAAATAGTGTCAAAACCGAATGGTGCGAGTGAAGTGATCAATGGTCTGCACACTCTAGTCTCATGGATGCCGCATTGCCACAGCTCTCTTGAGTTCACGGGGGATCCATGTTACATGCATTAGATGAAACCCGAGCTCTTTGCAGGCAGAAGTGATGGGGAGGGAGGGGACGTACAGTGACAGGAGAAGATTTAAACACGGTGGGGAGCCGCTAGAGATGGACAGCTGACACCGTTATGTTAACCCTTTGAGCGCCAAAAGGTATGTGCTACTTATAGGCTGGGGTGGACTACTATAACGGTCCCCCTTATCCCCGTGTGCCCCAACCAGACTTACGGCTTTCATAGCAGCCGCCATATCGTCGTATCTTTCGGCTTGTTCTGCCAGTCGGGCTTTCTGTACCAGCTGCTCGCGGTCCACCATCTTGCTGCTGTTGCCGGGCGGAGGGGGGCTGTGACAGGCGTGTGTGCTGTTAGGAAGGTTCGGATTCGGCGAAGGGTAGAGAAGGCTCCTCAGAAGTCGCTTGGAATATGGATATGAGAGAATGGGGGTGAAGCACCAACAAGGATAACGGGATAACCAGCTCTCTCTCTCGTATACCTCTGTAAGCCCTGATTTGTTTTACTACAAGTCTCCCTGCGTGTTCTGTATACAGCTGGCAAATAACAGTCGCTCAACTGTCCGGTTACTCCCCGCTGTCTGTGCGTGCCTCCTGGGACCGCCCCTCTTCTACCACGCCTATAGGCCCGCCCAATGACGTCACTTTCATATTATATGGCCTTGCCCGTTGATGATGTCAGCATCCGTAAAAGGGAAGACAGCGGCTCCTCTGCTGGTGAGAGGCGCAAGCCACCCGTGGGGCGGTGGTTTGAGGATTTTCAGTTCTACACTTCAGCCGCGGGATGGCGCGCAACGCATGATGGGAAATGCAGTTTTTTATGGCTTGCGGTATCGGTGTTGCAAAAGGAAACGCCTTGCTTTAATGACTACAAGTCTCATAGTGACGTGAAACGGCAAACCTAAGCCTCTAGTTTAGACTGCTTTTTTTTCTTATTTGGACTGTCGAATGTTTGGCGTAATTGTGTGGTGTGTTACACAGCGAAGTTATAAAACTCGAAGTCAGTCCGCATTAAATAATATGATTTCTGTAGAGATGTGACCGCTGCAGATGGGGGCAGAAACTTGACAAGTGCTGATTCACCATGCAGAGCGTCCTTACTTATAGTGAGGCTAATGGGTGATTACATAATCTAAATTTGGCTCGGACACATCTGAGTATCTTATTTTTCTCTTATCGGCACAGTCGGTATTACTCATCACTTAAACAGAAAGTCTCAGTTGCAGAGAACTATGAACTTTGTAGTTTAATATAGGCTAGTAAAAAAGGGAAATACACAGCCTTATTCTGAAATGTGGCATTGCAAATATTACCTATACATTGTATATACAGAAATGCCTAAAGTGGGGTGGGGGGTGGCTTCGTTACAGATTTCTATTGAAGTTCTTTGTTTCAAGTTTTCAAATTTTGTGTATTACGTTTTCAAATGCATAACATACGTAGAAATGTCTAAATGGTAATATAGGTTTTATACACATGCACAGCTATGACCATTAGATAAGCAGCAGTATAAAAATAGAGGCTAGTTAATCAAGTTATGGGAGTAGAGGGTAAGAGTAAGCCAACCGTAGGGCGTTCCCAAAAAGTGTTTAATTAGACAGAGATGCAGTGTGCATAATGTTTAGCAGTGTGACCATATTTCCCCATCCTTTAGTATTTTCTATGTACTTAAATATATTTTTATCTCCTAGAATGTAGGCGATAATAATATTTCCCCATTTTGTACTGGTAGTTTTATTAGTCTACAGACCTTGTTCCCTCGTGGCACCTCAGTCTTTTTCCATTTCCTTGCCATGCAAAGTTTGACTGCCATCAAGATATTGATAGCTAAGTAAGGTTTTATCAATTTTTACCGACAGATCAATGTGAAATAAAAAAATTGTTGCGGTTGTAAGTTTGTTAATTTTAAAAATATTTTTAAATAAATCAACAGCTTTCCCACCGCTTTTCACATTCCCACAACATATGATATATGGAACTGCATTAGGTAGAAGGGAGTGATTGATAAAAATTGGGACTGTGTGAAGTTAACACAGTGCACTATTTTTTTTTTAATCAGAAAGTTTAATCCATTAAGAGACCTTTAACTTCTTTAAGAAGATCTGTATAATTCAGAACAATTATTTGTTCCAAGTCAAATGATAGTTTGGTTCTCAAATATAATTATAAAGTTTTTTTTGCCCAATCAATATCTCTCTCTTAAACCCTTATTTGACTAGAGAAAGAATGGCGATATAATATGAGTTTTAGGTACTGTAACGGAACTCCCCGCACTCCGACCGAGTACCTTCCGTTGATGGACGCTTCCTAGCTTGCGCCAAGGACCACTAGCACCGCACCGGACACCACAACCACTGCAGACTCCACAACTGCCGGAGCTTAACTGGAATCTCGCCGTCTTCTGTCCACCCTGGATCAGCTTCTGTCCTCCAGGACCGTGTGGGGAAGAACAAGCTCTTAAAAGAGCTAGTGATTATGCTGGGCAGGTTCCCTTTCAAGAACGAGACAAGGCTACGTTTGAAGGGTGAAGGAGAACTGACCAGAACTATTTATTGATTCAGAAACAGAGAATATATACAGTTGAACATCTTGACAAACCAGATTAGAAAAAGGAACTATAACAGGATTAAAGTTTAACCTAAGGACATACAAAGGGAAATCCTGCCTCACACCTTTCAGGATACAAAGGTGCCCAGTTCAGATACATACAGGAAACTAAATGACTTACATAAAGACAATGGGAAAGTTGACATAATGACAGGGATTAAAGGATAAAATCCAATCTTAACTTGGGGAAAGCACAGTGAATAGGACAAAGACTTGGATCCTAGTAATTACAGTACATTCCTCCTCTCTGCTTGGGAGATAATTGAGTTAACCTTTGTATCAGCTCAATTATCTCCAAGCTAAAATATACAGGTTTTACACAATATTAATAACTTTCACATAAAACATACATTTTCAGAATCAGCATACTTTAAATATGAACATAACTAAAAATCAGACAATTCCACCCAGTAGTTCAAAAGTTAGCTTTTTGGGGGCATTTTTACCATGTCCCAAATATGTTCTTAAAGGGCCATACACAGTCCAATACAAGTCCATAGGCCCAAATAGCATTCTTAAAGGGCCATACACCCCAGGGCCATAGTCACAGGGGAGGAGGCTGGCAAGCAGGCCTCTCCAGGACCAAGTTGCGAAGGGCACTTCGTCACAGGTACGTTCAGGACCATCTTTAATGCAGGGCAAATGGTGAAGCTGCGGATTGACTGTATGTGTGTGTATATATATATATATATATATATATATATAAACGTTCGTCTGTGGATTGCTGTGTTCCTCACGCAAAGGAGACTAGCCATACATTTCGGGTCTGGACTGTCCTTATGGGTGGGATTAGCCTAATATGCTAATAGAGTGGTTTCCTCTGTAATGGTGTAATCAAGCAAAAAAACGTTCATTCCCTCCCGAGTAGGTCAGTGGTGTACTTTGGTTTTGTGCTGCCCTAGGCCCCTATCCACGTTGCACACCCGTTCTCTGGTGGCTAGTGACGGGCAACATGGTGTCCTGGTGGTGTCAAGTGCCATAAATACAGATTTAAGGGTATTTTCACTTGATGGATTTCAGAGATAAGGTTACACAATTTATAGGTATTGTCTGCCCCAGTTCTCCCAAACATAAAACCTTCCTGGTCTATATAAATTCTTTCAATCTTTTGGCCAGGATTTTGTAAAATACACTAATGACATCTGCCTTCAAAATAAGGAACACAACTACTTGTAGCATTTATGAAGAAAAAGTATTTTTATCTGTCACCTGCCTATATAGGGACGTGTGGTTACCCTGCACCAGGCCCTGTGTCTCCATATCTTCAAAGTAATTCCTGAATCCGGGTCTCATGCCACTTGGAACCCATTTGTTACATAATCAAGCAAACAGTAGGGCAGACACCAGATGTCAGCACTGTAGTATTAGAGCGATAAGAAAACATGCAGAAGATTTATAGGTCCATTTTTTGTTTGAGCACATTAGACCAATATAAAAGCTAAGCAATAGGTGAACCCTTTTATATGGCACAATTTTATTGTGAGTTTGGTCCTCATCTGTTCTTCTATTTTTCTTATTATCTTCCTATGTTTTTCTTGTTCATCCAAGATGAATATGATAACACTTTGTAAATAAATAAAGCAAGAATACTCCTTAGTTGCTTTTTAGTACTGGAATTTCATGTCCCTATAATTCAGATATATACATTACTAGGAAATTAACATAATGTATAATATGATTTGATGGATAAATAGATTTAATTTCACAATCAATAAAACAAACTTTCTTACATCTTCCTGAAAACAGGAATCCCATATGGCAAATGAAAACATCATAGATTTATTTGCTTTTGGCTTATTCTGGTCTAAAAGGTGTAATCACTCTTTCAAACATTGAAACCACTGTTGGCTATTTTTAGGTATAAATGTAATTTTATTTTCATCTTTTCTAGTCCTTTTCCATATCACTTGTGACAAAGTTTAAGTCAGACACATAAGTCTTTTTTTCAGTTTATTAAAGCAGACCAGTGCAGATTATGCATCCAAAAATAGCATTCCTAGCTGTATAAATATAAGGGCAGATGTTATTTTTGGATCATTTAGCTGGCCCATGTTGGCATACCATTAACATAACCCTAATGTGATTCTGAAAGGTTTTGTGGGGGTCTGTTGTGAGTCAAAGAGCTAATTTATCATTATTATATGTGTAACAAAAGAGAGACAAAAGTGATTGCAACATACACTGCCCACAAAAAAGTGGAGAAGAGTGTTGGTTATGTCTGTAAAGTGCTAATTTATTGAATATAGTTATACTTTTAAGGAACTGAGACTTCTTGTTTGCTTTTGGTGGTTTATGTATAGTCCAGAAAATAGTGTTTAAGCAACGTCTGATGTGTTAATTAAATCAAATTAATTACTTCTAATCAACTGCCATCTGAGTGCCAATCTGCTTTTACCTTTTTCTCTCATCGACTTTTGGTGCTGGCCGAGCACCAGCAGAGGCTACGAGTGGGATAACTAACCTCTTCACCCTCACTTGCGAGCCCGGATTACCTCCTTCTTTCTCACTGTACATTTCCCATGACTCTCAGCCAGTGTATTACATATCATGGGAAGGAGAGTACTCAACAACCAGAGGGCCAACGGTTAGGTATTATATGATTATGGATTGGTACTGCAGCTGCTTTGGAATGTACATCTCATGATTCTCAGCCATCCATTTGGTTGGCTGAACATCATGAGAAATGTAATAACAGCACCTGTAGTGCCAAAGGTTACTACCACTGCTTCATAACTGCCAAGTGTCCTTTTTAGGAACCTGGTCTTTATGTCCCTGTTCATTGCCTCTAAATGCCCTTTTTATAATAATGTTTTGTTTTATATATAATGGTTGCTGTGCATCACAGAGCTGCACTACACAACACAACATTAACTTTTGTTTACTGCAACTCCTATGATGTTGAGCAAGTAACTTTGCTAGTTGCTAACTGTGGAGGGGGCAATATGGGTTGCAGTAAGTCTGCAGTACAAACACTAACTTTTGTTGACTGCATCTACAATAATATTCAATCAGCCATATTACTAGCTTAACTTTATTGGATTTGTAGTTACAGACTGGGATTGTCACACTGCACACTTAATTATTTTGTTGTTGACCGCAGCTCCTATGATATTCAGAGAACCCATTACTGGCTAACTACCATAGGAATCGTAGAGTGGGGAAATAGTGGCTAATCTTTATCACCCCAGCTATTGTAAACTTCCCATGATGCTCAGGTATCTGCTGGTCTGTTAGCTACTACTACCATGGTTATATAATTGTCCTATAAATGGGTAACTTTTGTAACATTTGCCTCCCACCAGGAAACCCCTCTCCTGAGCCAACAAAGGTAAACAATGGGGAGAAGGTAGGAGGTATTTTTTGCAGTAACAGTGTGAAATGCGTTGAGCTGTCAGGAGTTTAGTTCTGCCTCCTCACAATATCACTTTGACTGTTATTGATTCCATGGATTTGTCTCATTCATTTTCTTCAAAATATTGATGATTTCCACACGCCTTGCCATATTCTGGCCCCCCCCCCCCCCCCCTGGAAAAAAAATCCTGTGGATGCCCCTGATGCAGATGAGACTGATATGTCAAATTACTTTGTTTTACTTCACACACAAAAAATCTGATAAAAATAATATTGTATTACACCTTTCGTGAAATCAGTCATAACCTATTTTTTTTTAATGTATGACAAATGATTTCAGTGGGTTTCTGTTTATTTCAACAGCCACAAGCACTGTTTGGTATTTGGTATCAAGAGAGATCAGTTGCACATTCTGCTGCAGTGTAATAATCCACTGAGACATAGAAGCACAGATCACTACACAGTTCTCCCAGCTTCTGTAAGCCAGTAAACTGCTGCTAAGACACTGGGGACAAAGCTAAGGAAACAACGCATAGAACAGAATCTGCTCATCACACACCATGAAACAAGAATACTGGCAGCAAAGACTCAATAAATACAGGTGCCAACACCATCCACCCATTGCTGCTAGGAAAAAACACACACCCAGACACTAAATTATACTAACACACCCTTCTGGAAACTAGTAGAAATCGGCAAGGGAACTAAAATGAAACAAGAGGATATTGCAGCCTATGTAAAAAAAAGGAACGCACATTAGCACTTAAAAGGGCTGGTCCTCTCCCTCATTACACTTCTGTTATTTAATTAATGTGGTACTGGAGATGTTAAACTAGCTTTCAGATGTTCCATAGGTGTATGTGGCAAAGCTCTCTCTGTCTTCACTCACATCACATCTAGTATCATCTTTTTAACTTGCTTTATTATTTCTTAAAGGTCAGGCCCTCTTTTGGAATTTCTTCCAGCCACTGTAGCTGTCACTTCCTCTTCCTGTTTGTGCTATCCAGGCACAAATAGGAAGTTTGTACATGTACATTGGAGGACAGTGTTTTACAGCAGCACAGCTTTCTGCATTTGCTGATTTTCCATTGCACCACGCTGGATGCCTGCATTGCTTAAATTTAGAGCTTTGTATTTTAATCTATCCTGTAAATACCTCCAACAGAGTCAGGGCTTTCACAGGTGACAATATCGGCCATGTTTCCAGGCACACCTATTTGTTCCACATGCTGCAGAAAGACCATGCAAAGTGCAGCCCAGCAGTATATATGATGCATATACGCACAGACACAATTTAATTAATTAATCATGGCAGGTCTCCACCCTGATTAATTAATTGGATTCTCTCTGTGCGTATATCCATCCTTCATACGGCCGGGCTGCACTTTGCATGGTCTTTCTGCATGTTTTCCATGTAACAAATATGTGTCCCTGGAAACATGGCTGATGGGCAACTATGGGCTTTTTATCAATCATTAAACACTATAAACGATGGTCTTGCTTTGAGTATGTGTTTTCCAGATTATTCGTTATGTATAGAGGCACAATCTGTCACACGCCAGCTGCACTCGGTCATAGCACTGGATAAATAGATATACAGCTTGGTGAACTATTTATTTTTATAAGCGAGAGAACTTTTTTTGAATGCACTGATTTTTGTATTTTTTTTTCTTGAGCCGCTCCCTCTACATCTATCCTGCTGGCAGTTTACAAAATAATTTTTACTTCGAGGACCACATACACTGTATGGACAAAAGTATTGAGACACACCACTTAATTATTGAATTCAGGTGTTTTAAATCAGATTCATTGCTACAAGTATACAAAATCACGTACCAAGCCACGTGGTCTGCATTTACAAACATTTGTGGAAAAAATGGGTCGTTCTAAAAGAGCTCAGTGAATTCACATGTGCGACGTTGATAGGATGCCTACTAAGTGAGTGCGTGAAATTTCATCGCTGGTAGATATTCCACAGTCAACTGTAAGTGGTATTATTGAAAAGTAGAAGCATTTAGGAACAGCAGCAACTCCACTATGAAGTGGAAGACCACCAAAAGTCACAGAGCGGGGTCACTGAGTGCTGAGGTGCTTGGTGTGTAAAAGTCACAATAGCTGAAGAGTTCTAAACTTCCACTGGCATTAATATCGGCATACAAACTGTACCGCCAGAGCTTCATGGAATGGGTTTCCATGGCCAAGCAGCTGCATGCAAACCTCACATCACCAAGTACAATACTAAGCTTTTGTTTCAGTGGTGTAAAGGACCGCCACTGGATTCTTGAGCCGTGGAAAAGTGTTGTGTGGTGTGACAATTCATGCTACACTGTATGGCAGTCTGATGGGGATTCTGGATTTTGCAGATGCCAGGAGAATGTTACCTGCCTGACTGCATTGTGCCATCCTGTTGGTGTAATGGTCAAGTATCACTCCTTAGAGTACCCCATCTCTAACAGAAAGTCTTTCTAAAAAAAAAGATAAATAATTTTGTTCTCATTAAATTACCAACTTGATACCCAGATATAACTTTACCATTAATGAGACTACAAGTCTAGCAAAAAATATATATATAGTAATCCCTCACAGTCTGTCCCTAACCAGATCCTACTAACTACACACAAACATTTCCCAATTTCTTTCCACCTGAAGATGTGACACAACACTCATTATCTTCCTTTGGCAGCCTTCATCTAGTTGGTATTTCAGTGGCCTGATTCTCTCTACTGTTATTTAACTGACATTTCCCTAGCAGAAAAGAAGGAAGTTAGGGCGCTGTGGTTTTGATACCAAAGAAGCAATATTTAGAACCATTCTTAGAGGCTACCCTTGATCCATAAAAAATATATAGAAAAACACCAGGGAGGTGCTATTAGAAAACATCCATGTGGCAAACCTAGCCACTTTAGGTCATATTGCAGAACACTTAAAGGTTGTCTGAAATAGCTGTGTTAACCTGGTGTGAAAATGTATTCGTGTTAATGTCAAAGTTATATATTCTTATGTTAAAACCCGGTTCTGCTGTACGGAGGGATAATCCACTTAACAGGATTATCTAGTGGGAGTGCCCCTCCCGTACAGCAGTGCATGGTGGGAGAAATGTCCTGTATTTTCAGTTTCCCATGTAGTCCACTACTGTATAGCCCCTGTAAGGGGATTAAGGAAACCCCTTGGATGGGGAATTGCATAAATGCTGGAGCTGTGAATAAACTTATCAGTTGGCTCCCAGAACTGTGTTTCCTCCGGTTACTGGGGGATTTGGGATATTGCCTTACTTTCCAGCGCTTTACTTGGATTACCTTATTTGACCAGTGGAGATATTGGGATTTAATATTGCAGCTCTGCTACAATCCACTCAACATGTGTGTCAGGGTTCAACACTGACCTTCTGACTCATGCATTTAAAAGTCCTTATTTATGTGCTTATATTCCTCCTACCTCCTCTAGAGGCCTCCCTACCATACTTTGCTTGTATTCATTCCCCTCTGTTTGGTGTCAGGTGGGCTCGTTACCTTTTGCTCACACCCAGGTTAAATAGCTGCAGTTTCTTGCAAACAGGGCTTTTGCATTGAAGTTGGATGCCTGATTTCTGAGAGCTGCTGCTTCTGTTCCTGATACTCTCCTTAACGCATGTGGACGTATATATACGTCCTGAAAAGCATGGTCCTTAAGGACCATGAGGACGTATATATACGTCCTCCGTTTTCATGTAGTGTTGCGCTCATTAGCGCAACACTACATGTCTGTAGCTACTCTCAGAGGCTGCTTCGGATTTAGGAAGGCCTTTGCAACACTTGGGGGCTCTAATAACTGTTATCATTAAACTATGGGCTATAGTCATGAAAGAGAGAATTGCAGGAAATTGAGAAGGAAATTTCTAACTTAAAGGACAATTATCTGTTTTTTTTTTTTTTTTTAAAGGAAGCAAGAGTTAAAATTCATGTCCCACTTCATCTAAGTAAACATAATGTATCTTAAAAGATACACGTGGGCAGGTGCGTTGCTAGGTCTTCAAATGCTCTGTCACACACACACACACTCTCTCTCACACTGTCACACACACACTCTCTCTCACACTGTCACTCACACATACACACACACTGTCTCTCTCTCACACATACACACACACTCCGTCTCTCTCTCACACATACACACACACTCCGTCTCTCTCTCACACATACACACACACACTCCGTCTCTCTCTCACACATACACACACACACTCCGTCTCTCTCTCACATATACACACTCCGTCTCGCTCTCACACATACATACACATGCCGTCTCTCACACAGTCTCTCTCACACACACACTCACTGCGTCTCTCACATATACACACAACACACACACAGCGTCTCTCTCTTGCACACCGTTTCTCTCTTACACACCGTTTCTCTCTTGCACACCGTTTCTCTCTTGCACACCGTTTCTCTCTTGCACACCGTTTCTCTCTTGCACACCGTTTCTCTCTTGCACACCGTTTCTCTCTCACACACCGTCTTTCTCTCACACACCGTCTTTCTCTCACACACCGTCTTTCTCTCACACCCGTCTCTCCCACACACGTCGTCTCTCTTTCTCACACACGTCGTCTCTCTTTCTCACACACGTCGTCTCTCTTTCTCACACACGCCGTCACTCTCTCACACACTCTCTTTTTCTCATACCGTCTCTTTTTCACAGTCTCTCTCTCTTTTTCACAGTCTCTCTCTCTCTTACACCATCTCTCCCTCACAAACACTGTCTCTCTCTGTCTTTCTCACACACACTGTCTCTTTCTCACACACACTGTCTCTCTCTCTTTCTCTCACACACACACAGAAACCCTCACACACATACACTTATGCAAACCCCCTCACACACACCTAGACAATCTGACATACATACCTAGACACCCTGACACACACTTTCACACATTGAGACACCCACACACACACTTACACACAGTGAGACACCCGCACACACAGTGAGACACCCACACACACACAGTGAGACACAGTGAGACACACACATACACTTATGCAAACACCCTGACACACACACACCTAGACACTCTGACACATTTTTTTTTTACCTTATGCTGTTGGTCCCCCTCCCTGCTAAATTCCGTTTATTTGCCGGGAGGAGGATATTTTCGGCGCTGTCTGCAACTGCAGACACACACTTTCACACATTGAGACACCCACACACACACACTTACACACAGTGAGACACCCGCACACACAGTGAGACACCCACACACACACTTACACACAGTGAGACACCCACACACACATACACTTATGCAAACACCCTGACACACACACACCTAGACACTCTGACACCTTTTTTTTTACCTTATGCTGTTGGTCCCCCTCCCTGCTAAATTCCGTTTATTTGCAGGGAGGAGGATATTTTCGGCGCTGTCTGCAACTGCAGAACACTGTCATTCAGGATCTTCTGCTGGATATCACCTGACATCCTGCGAGCAGATTATCTCACAGCGCGATGGGACAGAGCTTGCACCCGTCGCGCTGTGCTCTGTATGGCCAGGAGGTGAGGTCACTGCAGGCACTTGCCTGTGGGCCACACCTCAAGGAGGAGGGGCTAGGGGGAGAGCTCCCTATAGCAGCCTCTGCTCTCGAACGGCCTTCACCCCTGTGTGAGCTTAATCCTCTGATTCTGGGACCAATTTTTTTTTTTTCGGGGCTATGCAGGGGGAATTCAGGGCTACAGCCCCAGTATATTCCACCCCTAGCAACACCACTGCACGTGGGTTTAATCTCTGCTGTGTCACACAGCATGTCAGAAGGCTGGCACATGCTGACACACCAATCAGATCATGGTATGCAGAGTGTAAGGGTCCCTCTGCTAATGCAGTGGGAGACCCTCAGTTTTGCATGGGATTAGCAGAGGGGACCTAGTTATTCTGGACACTTAAAGCAAATTGGTGGCGGCTGCCACTTTAAGCAGTTTGGCTGCTGCAACATCTGGCAGCAGGAGGCGAATTTCTTGAAGCAGCGACAGCGGCCGCCGGATTGCTTAAAGTGGCAGTGGGCGATTTTAAGAAGTTCGCCGGCTGCCGCCTCTTTAAAAAATTCACCTGCTGCTGCCGGATGTTGTGGCAGCATTTTTGTCATGGGATGGGAAGCGGAGGAAGTGACAGCAGGGTGAGTGAAAGACACTACAGCAGAAATGGGGAGGGAAAGACACTACAGGAGGAAGGGGGGGAGACACTACACGGGGAAGAGTGACATTACAGGGGGAATGGGGGAGAGAGAGACACTACAGGGGAAGGGGAGAGGGTGGCAGAGACACTACAGGGGAAGGGGGGTGGGTGAGAGAGACATTAAAGGGGAAGGGGGGAGGGTGAGAGAGAGAGACATTACAGGGGGGAGAGATACACTATAGGGGGCGGGGATGGAGAGAGACGCTACAGAAATGAGAGAGCAAGAGACGCTACAGAACTGAGAGAGAGAGACGCTACAGAACTGAGAAAAATTTCCAGGGCTGGTTTTTGTTCCCATTCCGGCCCTGGTTGGCAGTAGGCCTGGGGGGACAATTGGTCTCCAACCTCACTCAAGGTGTTGGGGCTGCACTACTTTTCACTTCTAAATGCCTAGTACGCTGTAGTTTATATCCAGTTATCTTGGAGATTTGGTATGGGTCTGCGCCAGTATGGAAAAAGAGCAAAGGGTACAGAGGAAAACATTGGACTGAAAGAAAGCTGCTAACAAAACACCAGAGAGTGTCTACCCAAACTGATGGGTAGTGTTTGGGTAGTGTGTACCCAAACTGATGTACTAACAAATGATAGAGAGGTAGTTAAATTGCAACAAAAATATAGAGTAATTTAATATCTTAAAGGAATTAAAAAATATATAAAATATAATCACAGTAAAAATGGACATATGATAACATTGTAAAAAAAAAACCCAGAAGTTTAAAAAGAGCTAAGGACAATTGTGCACCAAATGTGGCTGTAAACCTGATGCGTTTTGCCGCACAGGGCTTCCTCAGAGGTAAGTGGTAAAATGAGCAGTCTTTTGTAATACTCAATTGACCCATTTCATAGTGATACAAAAAACTGTTCATAAAATTTACCTCGGTGGTGTCGGTTTTACTGACACATTAGGCACAGTATTGTCCTTAACTCTTTTTAAACTATCATGTGTTTTAACAATATTATTTTCCTGGCTAACCATGGCAGCAGTTACGTATGGGTTAGCTCCACCCTCAAGGTAGGTAGGACAGAAACAAACTTACAAGAGAGCCCCCGCCCCCTGTCTCCTCAGTCTTTTTTCTGTCCTCATTGGTATTAGGACGGGGCCCTTTGGGCCTGAGATTTTTATTATTTCTTCTATTTTACACTTTTTTACTCACCTTCCGGAAAGTTCAGCCTCTTTCTTTCCGAAGCCCGGTTCCTGTCATTTCAAGGTTCCCTGGGATATTTATTCCTCCGCACCCTTACATCTGGATGGTACTGGAGATGATTTGGATGTGAAGTTTGGGCCCTGTTCCTCCGTAAGCTTACTGCAAGTGGTACTGGAAATGTATGGGATATTAGCAGAGGTCTCCATTCCTGCTGTTCTTCATTTGGTATGTATGGGATGTTTTATCTCCCTTCCTTTACATTTTTTACACTTGGGCATGGCTGTTTATCCCCCCTCCATTTATTTTCGAGGCAGTGCCTCTCTGTTGTACTCTGGGGCGCTTCTGCGTTCCAGCCCTCCCTTTTTTGTGCCTTTTTTCTTCTATTTTCGGGCACTGGAACGCATTTGCGTTCCAGGCCTCGCTTTCGGTGCCGTTTTTCGGCATATGCGTTCCAATCATGTTTTCTTTCCCTTTCTAGACAGGTGGAACGCATATGCGTTCCACCTCTTAATTTAGGGCGTTTTTGTTCTATTTAAGGGCTTCTGCTTCAGCCCTATCCTTTCAGGGTTCCCAGAGAACATTTTCCCATGGACCTTTGTTCCCTGTGCCTGCCTTACTCCAGCCTCAGGTATTTTCCTTTGTATTCTGTGAGTTGTTTTTCCTTACTTTTAATATGTTTCTTTTTTGGGTACTTATGTATTTTTTCTTTCTCAGCCTGCCCTTTGTATTTTTGCATTTAATATGTCCTCCTCATCCAAGAGGTCTCGTTCTCGTCAATCTAGGTGAGTTTTTTATTTTTATTTTTTATTTTTATTTTTTTTATTTTTTCATTTTAAAGAGTGTCTTTCGCCTACTCACCCTGGTGTTTTTTCCAGCCCCAGACCGGAATCCGATCATCCCAGGAAGAGAACAGAGAAGCGCCCTCGCTGTTTTGCCTGTGACGCTACTCATTTAGAGGGCAAACGCCTTTGTGGGGACTGCTTGACTCAGGCTGCCGGCCCCCCTGAGCCCTCTCCGGATCTGATACACCTAGTTAATCAGGCAGTTGAAAAGAGCCTGAAGGAACATTTGGGTAATCTGGTCCCTGTCCAGCATACACCCCTGACTGAGGAGTGTTTGTTTGCTGATCGGCCCGACTCTGAAGATCCTTTGGATTTTGGGCATTGCTCTTCGGCTGAGGAAGACGTTGATTCAGGCGTTCTCCTGGACCCTGCCCTTATTGACCACCTTATCGGTGCTGTTAAGAATACTTTGGGTATTACTGAGTCTCTTCCCGAGGTGGGTACGGCGGATAAATACTTCACCAGTCTACATAAGAAAAGGCCATCCTTTCCGGTTCATAGCTCCATTGAGGAATTGATTTCTACCGAATGGAAGAACCCTGATCGTAAAGTGTCTTCCGGCAGGAGGATCTCTAGATTATATCCCGTGGCTGATGAAGATGCCTCTTCCTGGTCTTCTCCTCCAGTGGTGGATGCCCCTGTCATTCGGGTGGTCCGGCGTTCATCCCTACCCCTGGATGGTCCGGCACTTTTACATGACCCCATGGAACGACGAATAGAGGCCTCCTTGTCAAGAGCCTATGTTGCGGCCGGTGCTATCTGCCAACCTACGGTTGCCATGACATCTGTCTCTCGTGCCCTGAAGTGTTGGATCCTCGACCTAAAGGATGACATTGAAAGTGGGGTTCCCAGAGAACGGCTTCTGGAATCTTTCTCCAACATCAACCTGGCGACTGAGTTTTTTATTGAATCATCTTCGGATGTTTTGAAGCTCGCGGCCAGGTGCATGGGCTTGTCGGTTTCGGCCAGACTTGCTTTATGGTTGAAACATTGGCATGCCGACAACTCCTCTAAGAACTCTCTGGTCTCCATTCCGTTTGAGGGCAAGTTGTTGTTTGGCAAGGTTTTGGATGATGCCATCCGTAAGGCCGCCGAAGGAGAAAAGGTTTTTTTGCCACAAGAACGCAGACGTCTTCCCAAAACCGTTTGGAACGATCGTCGGAATTTTCGTTCCTCCTTTCGGGATTCCAGACAATACCGTCCTGGCAGAGAGGTGGCTCGCTCATCAGCATGGAGGGGCGGTTTCCGCGGGGCCACAAAGGGTTCCCGCTCCCGCCCGGCCTCTTCCTTTCGCGGGAAGTTCCAGTCATGACGGCCTTCCTGCCCGGGCCCCACCGGTCGGTGCTCGTCTTCTGGCCTTTTCGGTGGTCTGGGCAAGTTTTTCCACGGATTCCTGGGTCCGGACCATTGTTCAAGACGGTTACAGCCTGGAGTTTCGGTCCCCTCCACCTCCTCTTTTTATCCGTACCAAGCTTCCTACGGACCCCCAACGGAAGGATATCCTACAAAAATTTCTATGGTCCCTCCTCCGAGACGAAGTTATTATTCCTGTGCCTGGGCTCGAGCGCTTCCAGAGAAACTACTCCCCCCTGTTTTTTGTCGCCAAAGCATCAGGAGACCTAAGACCGGTCCTCGACCTGTCTGCTTTGAACCGTTCCATGATGGTCAGAAAGTTCAGGATGGAGTCCCTCCGGTCGATTGTTCCTTTTATTTCCCCGGGCGATTGGATGGTCTCCATCGATCTCCAAGATGCCTATTTTCACGTTCCCATCAAGATTCGGCACCAGAGATTTCTACGCTTCGCCATTGGGGAGGATCACTTCCAGTTTCGGGCCCTCCCATTCGGCCTCAGTACGGCTCCTCGTACCTTTTCCAAGGTTCTGGTGGTGTGTGTTGCAGAACTTCGCAAGAGGGGCCTAACAATTTTTCACTACCTAGACGACATTCTCATCGTGGCTCCTTCTCGAGACCTTGTCACCTCTCAGCGGGACGAGGCGTTGATTTTTCTGCAAGAAGCTGGTTGGATAATCAACTTCAAGAAGAGCCAATTCCTTCCGTCCCAAACCCTGGTCTTTTTGGGGGCGTGCTTCAACACCCTCACGGCTACTGTTTCCCTGTCATCGGACCGTCAGTCTCGTCTGATTTTGGCTATCCAGAATGTCGTCCTTCCCGGTTGGCTCCCCATCAGGAAACTTATGTCCCTTCTAGGGATCCTGGTCTCCACTATCGGCCTAGTTCGTTGGGCTCAATGGCACACCCGGTTTCTTCAGTCCCTACTGCTACCCCATCTCCTGGTTCCCAGGTCCTTCTTGGACAAGAAATTGTATTTACCGGAGGTGACTTCTCATCATCTGGCCTGGTGGTTGGAGTTCCGTCACCTCAGGAGAGGTTTTCCGCTGACGGACATCACTTACAAAGTTGTCACGACGGATGCAAGCGCTCATGGTTGGGGAGCCCATCTGGACGGTCACTACGCCCAAGGAGAATGGTCCCCTGCGGAGAGTGGTCTTCACGCAAACGTCCTGGAACTGAGGGCAATTTACAGGGCCTTGCTGGCTTTTCATCGAACCATTCGGGATCATTGGGTGAGGATCCAGACAGACAACAAGTGTGCGGTTGCCTACATCAACCATCAAGGAGGTACCAGGAGCCTTTCTCTCAGCCGAGAGTTCGAGCCGATTGCTGTCTGGGCTCAGGAATCAATCGAACACCTGTCAGCAGTTTACCTTCCGGGTCCGGAAAACACGATGGCAGACTTCCTGAGCCGCACCACTCTCAATACAACGGACTGGAAACTTTCATCCCAGGTATTCGATCATCTATGTCTACTGTGGGGTCGTCCGGCCTTGGACCTGATGGCCTCTCCCACGAACACTCAGCTTCCTCGCTTTTTTTCCAGGGCTCCTCACCCCATGTCGGAGGGCGTGGACGCTCTCTCTCTCCTATGGCCCAAGGAGTTCCTATATGTCTTTCCTCCTCTCCCTCTCATTCCGAGACTCCTGGGAAAATTGCGTTTGGAGAAAGCAGAAGTGATGGCCATCCTTCCTTGGTGGCCCAGTAGGCCTTGGTTTCTGCTGGCGAACAGGCTGTCCGTCCAGGACCCTTGGCTTCTCCCACCTCGCCTGGACCTCCTGTCTCAGGGTCCGGTGTTACATCCTTGCCCCCGCTCTCTTCAACTAGCGGCCTGGCGATTGAGCGGCAGTCACTGCGGTCCCATGGTCTGTCGGAGGGTGTCGTCTCTACCCTACTGAAGGCTCGGAAGCCTAACACCTCGTCCACATACCATCGTATTTGGTCTGCCTTCCTGGTTTGGTCCGAGGGTAGAGATTTGGATCCACTGTCACCTTCCCTGCCTGATGTCCTGGGTTTTCTCCAAGCTGGCCTGGATCGGGGTTTGGGTCTGAACTCCCTCCAGGTTGTCTCTGCCCTGTCTGCACTCACATCAGTTCGTTGGGCGTTGGATCCTTTGGTGATTCGTTTCTTCAAGGCGGTTCTCAAACTCCGTCCTCCGGCCCGTTCCTTCACGACCCCTTGGAGCCTTCCTCTGGTGCTTTGTGCCTTGTCTGGACCTCCTTTTGAACCCATGCAGGATGCCTCCCTGTGGTTGGTGACCCTGAAGACCCTTTTACTGCTGGCAGTAACTTCGGCTAAACGCTGTTCCGAACTTCAGGCTTTTTCCGTTGACCCTCCGTACACGGTCTTCTCTCCGGATCATGCCCTCCTTCGACCTGTCCCGGAATTCCTACCTAAGGTGGTTTCAGCCTTCCACCTTAATCAAGAGACTGTTCTTCCAGTGTTTTTTCCGAACCCCTCGTCACCTGAGGAATCCCGCTGGCATACCTTGGATGTGGTGCGCTGCCTGCACCTCTATATTACCGCCTCTTCTTCCCTGAGGAAGTCTTCCAGGCTCTTCATCCTTCCTCTGGGCTCTCGACGTGGTGAGGCGGCCTCTGTCTCCACCCTACGCCGTTGGATTGTGGCTGCTATATCCAAGTGCTACAACTCCAGTGGTATGCCGATTCCCCCAGGTCTCAAGGCTCACTCCACTAGGGCTGTTTCCTCTTCATGGGCGGCTGAGGCTGGTTCTTCAATGGCGACTGTTTGCGGAGCTGGGAACTGGTCATCCGGTTCCACCTTTTTCCGACATTACCGTCTTGATGTCCGCCGGGCTGATGAATCCTCCTTCTCTCACGCTGTCTTGGCCTCTGTCTCCTCTAATTAAACCTTTTTCATTTTTGCAGCAATTTCTTCTGTGTCTGTATTTATTGGTTGTATGTTCTCCCATCCCTGTCTGTTTTTGGCTTGGGTATGTCCGATACGTAACTGCTGCCATGGTATTATTCAATATATAATGTAGTGAAAATAAAAATGTACATATAATTGAAAATTGTTTCATACTTACCGTAATTTTCTTTTCCTGGTTATTATCCATGGCAGCAGTCAGTTCCCTCCCTTGTTGTTTCTTGGTTATGAGGAGCTGGTAACTAGACTGAGGAGACAGGGGGCGGGGGCTCTCTTATAAGTTTGTTTCTGTCCTACCTACCTTGAGGGTGGAGCTAACCCATACGTAACTGCTGCCATGGATAATAACCAGGAAAAGAAAATTACGGTAAGTATGAAACAATTTTCAATTATATGTACATTTTTATTTTCACTACATTATATATTGAAATAAGGTCTGAACATTAGAAGGTATTTCATCTCAGTCGTGTATATATATATATATATATATATATATATATATATATATATATATATATATATATATAAAAGAGTTTTCATTCTCACAACCCACATCCCAAAGGAGGTGTATTTAAAAAGATTTGTTAGATTTTTTCTATACCAAAAGAATGTCTTCAATCTTTTAGGTGCTGCCAGAGATTCCTTGCTCTCAACTCCTCCTTCCAACCATGTGGTCAGGATGTCTTGTGATAATGTGGTGCTCTGATTCACTGAGTGGATGAGCATAAAAGGGTCAGAGGATAACGAGTGTTTGCAGACACTTGGAGGATGAACTACTAAAATATTTATACAAATGACACCATTGGAAATGTCTGGTAATAACTCCATTTGTGTTTAACACACTTTCAAATCATGGAACATCCAGAACCACTTTTTGAGAACTTCTTTTTTTTGTTTTGTTTTTTTATTAAAACATTTATTAGTCTTAATGCAAGTTCAAAGTGCCTAGAATTGATTGACAAGCTTTCTCGTTCCATCCTTTTTTAAAACGACTGTGCCATCTACACAGTGCGCTGTAAATGTAGAGATTAAAAAAATTGTGGATACATTGTGTAAGCAAAATTGCAAGAAAATGCCTTGGTTGAGAGAAAAACCTTCTACTTATGACATCACATTTCATAAACCATTTGCAAATTAGACATTTCCCATTGAAAATAATTCATCTGCAAATGTAAAATCTATACATATGATTGCAATTCTGTGCCGTTTTTATAGTCAGCTATGCATATGACGAATTTATCGGTCTAGGTTTTGGAGAAGAACAAAATTCAAACCATGTATGTATATTATTTGGGAAAATTTCACAACCAAATTGATTACGGTATATCAAACAAATCAGCTGTAACTGAAAGCCTGTAGAATGGGATGTCTGGGAAAGCACAGGGCTTTTTACGTTAAAAATGGCTTGTAGCAGTGTTTAATAATTAAAAAGGCCAGCCAGGGCCCAGATGTCAGCTCTTATTTAATAAGTCAGCAGGAATGCCGCATATGCAGCACTTAAGGCTGATCTAAAAAAAAAAGAGAAAAACTCCTCACATTTTACTCGATATAAGGCTTCTTTAGTTCCTTAGGTTTCATCTTAACTGAGACATTGGGATTTATTCAATGACCTGAGCTATTTTATCTCTGGTCATTGTTTACCAGAGACTGTAGTAGAATATTTTGAACCAGTAATAAGTGATAACTCATGTTGCTGAATAGAACCCATGGAGTCTAGTTTTTAATAAATTGCCCATCTTTGCCAGACACAGGAATAATTAACTTATATTGTAGAAAATCAGAATACCAACTTTTACTTCAAGTCAACTCTGGGAATCTGCATTCCCTTCTCTGATGTAAAGTGGGCAACACCCAACCACATGAGTAGTGCATATGCATGTACACACCCAGCACAGTATGAATCCTTTATGTAAAAAGTCCACTGTTACCCCCATTTATAGGTATTATCTGAAGGGACATCTAAAGCTGGATGTGTATGCTATGCATGCTATGCAGTGAAGGCCAAATTTCCATCCAAACTCGCCCTAACCACAAATTCAACAGGAGAATCCATTTATTCAAAAAAGAGAAGACTTTGCAGGCAGTATATAGTTGAAGCGGATCAGAATCTGACATGATCAGGGCCTAACCACTAGTTTTAGCCATGGTTTGTAACCTGTTCTTTAAGGATTTACTATTTTATAAATGAAAAAAAAACAGTCCCTGGGTTGAGTTCCTGGGTTTGGATGCTGGTACTTAAAAAAAATCTCTTTACTTTATCCCTAATTTGCTATTATACATACAAGACTACACAAGGTTATCCATTAATGAAAGAGTTATGGTTTCCAAAATAGAAATTAAGATACATGAATTACATTATCACTGAAGTAATTTGAGCAGCTCTGTATAATTCAACAACGTAGAAAATAATTTTCAAGTCTAATCTTTAATTCATTCTCTTTCACTGAACAAAGTGTCAAAAAGAAAAAAAGGGAATATATAAATGTCAGCGCATCCATGGACAGAATCTCTGTGCAACCAGTTTCACTATGCTCCTTTTGCTAATTTTACTTGCCCTGTCCTACTGCATTGTTCCATTGTGTGTATCTCCAGCTACAGGTAAGCCACCAATTGGCTGATGTTGAGAACATGCCAAATTGGAATATATAAAAGCACATGATTGATACATTCCATATTTACATTCATTTCTGATAAGGAATCAACTTTGAACTTAATGTGGTCTATATGTTTTATTTCTAGTGGTGCATAGTATGTAGTGCCCAATCAATGTCTCTCGCATTCACCACGATAAGGTAATAAGGTTACCTTAACTCTGGACCATTTCCCACCAATGATCCTCTGCAAGCTAGGCCTCGTCCAAATCTTGGATGCATTCATGGCATATAAGCACAAACCAGAAAGGTTGCTCTGTGCCAGTACTTGTTAATATACTTTTGCCCATGGACTTCTGTGTCTAAACACCAGGCTATTCATGGCCCTGACAATAAACTGTGAAGGATTATTTACCAGTCGTGTCCCTGGCAAATGCCAGGACCTGATGATTCACTTGGATAGATATATTGCACTTACCTTCCTATTGCATTGCAATAAAATTCTTTCTGTGGCAAAAAGTATGGAAGGTCAAAAGGTAACTGAGTTGGTTGCGACTACATGGGTTTGTGTGTACTTTGTAGGTATGTCAATTTTGTTAACAATTTGTTGTATAGTTTTAATGTCTTTTGTATCCTTTAAAATAATGCAAAAATAATAACTATTCAAAGATAAAAAAAAAATGGAACTGACTTGGGCTTTGTGGGTAATTGAATGTCTTCTCACCTTTTTATATACAAAAAGTAAACAGTGACAATGGGAACAGTAGTGTGGGTGATACACAAGTCATGTTGAGTTGCCTGGTAGCCTGGTATTTGATCTGGAGCACCCTTATGAGTGGTATTAGTGTTCTTCTGAGTGGGTATCACACCTTTAAATTGTATCAGATCACAGCTGACCATCACTTTGTTAATGTAAAGTGTATCACCATCATAAAAGTATTGCTAGAATAATTACCATTCTACAAGCCTATACTTTGTTCCCTGAAGAATAAATTGTGGTAAATTGATAAGTGAATTGCAAAACGTAGACAAAAATAGCCAAGTGGAATAAATAGCTTTTTTTTTCCAGACTGGCTACTTTTTTTGTTTTCAATATACCTTAAATTGCTGTTTAGTGAATAAACCTCTACGTTCAATAAGAGCTATTAACTAAAAGTGGGTTGAGGTGTGATGCATTATGATGGGGCCAACCCTGTAAGAACAGGGTTGGCCCTCCATAATGTAATATTATATATTGTCAACAAAGTGGGGGTAACCTGAGTAGATACATAAACATCAAAATTATGATCTAAGTGAACTGATTTGGAAAAAAATTTGTATAGTAAATTGTACATACTATATTATTCCTGCTGGCTTAAAAACATTAAAATGAAAAAATAGTTTTTATTACTTAAATGGCACATTACGTGGCTTTGTTCTAGTCTGCAGAGTATTCCTAAGGGATGCTCTGAAGTGCTGGTATCCAGGATATTCGTAAACTCAACTCAGGCTAATGCACAAGATTCCTAATAGTAATGCTTTTACATTTTGCTAATCCAGATGGGTAATTAGAGTGTGACTACATTCAAAGAAACAATTGATAGTCACAAACTGAATATAAAATTAGCTATATGTCATATTACTCAAATAATCCCATTAATTAAATGTTTTGTGTCCTTGCAGAATGTGGGCTAACATTGTAATACATGGCATTAGGCCATTCTAAGAACCTCTGAGGCTTTAGTTTTTGACTATGGCACTTTTCCAAACATTTTGGCATAATCAGCGCATTGCTCAGAATGATGTTAATGGGAAAGTACTAATGCTATTGTATAGAAATCATACCTCTTTGGTTACATTTACATACTTCAAGCTTTCACCCAGCGTCTAGGTTTTGGCAACCTGGTTTGATAACTAAAATCCTGAGGATACTCAGCCATAACTTGGGCATGTTTTTTTTAACATGGCAGGAAGTCTCCACAAGCTTGGTAATGTCAAGTTCATGTCATGTTAGGCAGAATACAGTAGCTCTCCAAAGAATCAGCATGGGTTAAGTTGAGTAGCAATGAGGTAAGTTGAAACTTGTCCCATTTCTGTGTTGTGACTAGACTACTATGCTTCTTTTTGTGTGTAAATGTAGAAAGTGTACAAATTGGGCATTATATATTGTATTTCAGGGCTTGACAAATTTAATTTGATTTTAGGAGCCAGCTAAAATTTTAGGAGCCAGACAATCACGCAAACATACACGCAATTCATAAACACACACACGCACCTACTTCACATATACACACACAAACACCTACTTCACATTCACACACACACCCACCCTTCACACACACCTACTTCACATATAGACACACACACACACTTCACACACACACACACACACCTGCTTCACAAACACCCCCACACACCTACTTCACATACATACACACACAAACACAGTTTTTTCTTTCTTTCTTAATGTGTCCCTTCTCCCTGCTGCTTTACCTCATTGCAGGGGAGGGGGAACATTCCTGCTGCAGCCTTTCTTCATTGCTCTTTCTGCCGAGTGCTGGGTTGTCAAGTTGCGACACGGTGCTTGCTGTCTGTGCAATCCTTGCGCTGCAAAAAACCCACCAAACGAATGGATCATGAGGGTAATGGCACCCGGGCGCCAGGTTTGTAGTCCAAGATGAATTCAAGAATGCTTGTCAGTCAGAGTGTTGAAGTTCCTCGGGGGCAGAGCTTGGTAGGTCATGAGCCACTCAATCTGACAGCGCTATTGCTGCAGTCTCAAATCCCGCTGTCCCGCTAAACTCTTCCTCTGTCCTGAAAAGTTCCAAAGTGTTACCGGCTGGGGAATTTAAAAGTGGTGAGCCCCATCCCACTGAATAGAAAACAGCCTGGAGGGTAATTGCACTCCTACCTCTTTGCCAGCCTGCCCTATCAATGATCCATGTTGTTAGCCCACATTATCCCTGCAAAGCCCCAGACAGGCACCAAATCTGGATCCTCCTGTCCCAAACTTTATTTGGGTAATTTAAGTTTCTAGTATTGATCTGCACTAGAAAATAAAAAATACTGGTGATATACTATCTATTATGATGTTATATAAGGAGACTATCCCAGAAATGTGATCCCAAAAAAGATATGGGACTGCAATATGGTAATGTGTCATACATGTAATTTAACTAAAACCTCCATTTGTGGAAAACACACATATTAAAATAATATTTTACATTAGCTACAAAGTGGACCAGACTGCTTGTTGTAGCTGTGTTTTAGTGTGTACTGTATGAGCAAATGTTATATCACTGAATAATACATTAGGTGAATGTACAATCTATTTACAGTGCCGCTTGTTGCCAGATATTAGCCAGAGCCATCTTCAGTTGATGCTCTTTGTCTGCACTGAAGATGCTAAAGCGCTGGAAAAGTCTGCAATTGGCCACTCTGCACAATTTGTATGCTGTGCTTCGTTGGGTTATGACAAGCTCCCCTGGAGATGCTTTCTGTTTATTGAGCTAACAGTGCCTGCTTCAATTATTTTAACCTGTTTGTTGCTGTAAGGTACTGAGCCAACATATGAGGCACTGCAATTTTCCCATCGCTCTTTTCACATACTGGTGTTCTGTGCAACTGGCAATACAAATGTAGATACAGAGATTTCTGACTTTGAGTAACATATTTTAGTCAGGCAGGCAGGAAGATAGATACATAGATATGGAGATTGATAAATAGACATAATTAGCATATCTCAGCATACCTCCACCTAGTGGGCACCTTGGGATATGCCAGATATATGTTTAAACAGATAAAGAGAGATAAAGGGTAAAAGGACACTGAACACAAGTGATATAAAGCATACAACAATCTGAACAAATGACAATAATTTGTAGTATTAAACAGCAATAGTTCATGCAGTCCTATCAGATAATTTGATATCTGGGCATTGTGTATATTCCTATGCAACCGTTCATCCTGGTAGCCAACTGAAGGAAGCATTTGGCTGGAATCTGGGAGGAAAAAAAGCCAACATTTAACAGTTTCCAAAATACAAGAATCAAAGTATCCCAAATGATAACTATACTTGCAATTGCTCAGCAGCTCATACAAATTATATATGTGCATCCTTTTTCAGCTAGAAGATACAGCTCGCACCGGATAAACCCTCCCAAAAATCTGAGGGGAAATCTCCAATAATAAGGCAAAATGTACCACTCCACACACGAAGCACATAAAACAGAAATATATATCACTTAGCTGAAAAGCTGCAGTAATAAGCATCTGTGACACTAAATGCATAACACCACAAGACTAATCAGTAGTGCAATATTTTCAATTGTAATTTAGCTTACATCACCCAAAAGGTGAAAAATATATACATTTACATATAAGGAAAGTCTAATTTTTCCCCTCCACACTGAAATAGATATAGTGGAAGTATTTGTAGTATCTTGAACGAATTGACAGCATTGTACTACTGATTTCCCTTATGGTGTGCTTTATGTTATGTATTTTTAGTGGGATAGATCCATATTACTGCAGCTTTTCAACCAAGTGATATATTTTATTTTTCAGCTAGGCTTGCCAGGTCAGGCAGTTGGAACCAAATAATTAATCAAAAAGGAGATACCATATAGGCTGACCACATGGCATCCTCATTTCAGTACATTGTATTGTCCCAGAATGAGATTGCTAAGTGAAAGAAGGGCTGAGAATTCAGCAGCTTCACCTGATTGGCTGAGTTCTTCCTTCACACGAAGCTCAGTGTAAGCTGCAGCAGCACCAGATAAGAAAATAGTGTGTGACTGTGTGTGTGTGTTTGAATGTGTTTTTGTGAAGGGTTCATTCTCAGAAACTGTTCATGTCTGGAAATAGAGAGGTTAATTCTCTGAAACTGCTCATGTCTGGTAATAGAGGGACAAATTAGGGAAAGAATTGATGAAGAGAAACGGTGCCCTGGGAATACCTTCCTTTTTGTTTTTAAGGAAAGGTGCAGGTGGCTGTTGATGGCAATGATGGGGAAAATCAGGAATGTATAAAGGTGTAAAATGCTTATAAGAATAAATGTGTATTTCTTTCACTTACTTTGTACTGCTAAAATGTCTAATTTGTAAGGGATTGCAAACTCATTAAGAGATCACAATGCTGTTCCGACTATGTACATCTTTGAAATATGTAATAGTAATTACGTCTCCACCAACAACTCCTTAAAAATGATAAATATTTCCCAATTGTTGGTGTCTACATTCTTGCAGAATAGCAACCTGTGCATTATTTTTCTCTAGTATTGTCTCTATATTTTCTTCCCTCTTTTCCTCTTTTCCTTTTGGTCAGGTTTTTTTTTTACTTACTTCTAATTACTTACCTCTGAAGAAGCCCTGTAGGTTCCTTCAACTGTCAAGAAGCCAGATCCAAGATTTAACACCAACGTTTATTTTTATTCATTTTAGTAATTATATATGAGATTTCTCTGGATGAATTTGATGTATATACTTACTCTATTATGTAAATACTTATATTACACTATTATGCATTTACTTAATCTTTTATGTTAATACATTACTAAAATTCCACCTTTTTTAAAAAACAAACTAGAAGGGCAAATTCTCCGAAACATTTCCTGTCTGGCTATAGAGAGTTTAATTCTCTGAAACTGCTCATGTATGGTAATGGATATCTATCTATCTGTAATAATATACATAAATTATTAAATCTGAACCAGTACATGGTTCCCAACCTTCCTAATAATGTATATAAAATAAACTGTATGTGATGGTGTGTGATATGTGCATAACTGTTTATGTGATATTTACGGTATATATAATAAATACCAGTGTGTGGCAGAAATAAAATGTGGTCACCCTAATTTCAAATCTTTACTTTGATTAAGTTACTGATTTCTCTCTGTACATTTATGAATAATATATTCTGCAGGGTAGCATGTAAACATCTCCAGGGGAGCTTGTCATAACCCAATGAAGCACAGCATACAAATTGATTTATAGGTGTCCCACTAAGCTTAGAGCAACTAAGCTTATATTCATTTTATTTTTACTTTAGAGGATACAATAAAATGACATGTTTTTCATCCTCCTATGCTGTGCTTATACCTGTTATTTTTCTGAATGTGCTCTTGTAAAGTCAAGGACAAAATAGATTCATACTGTAACGTCACACAGGTGATAAAACATGTTGTTCTAGATTGTTAACAAAAGCATGACACACATTATTTTTGTTATCTTAAAAAAAAAATACATCTGATAGTAGCAGGTACATCTGGTCGAATGTCCTTCTCTTAAATAACAGCTTTTGCACTTAATGACCTTGTATTCCATCATAACCTCAGAAATAAATATACAATATATAAATCAGAGTAAAACATTACTAGAAATAATGACTTATCAAAATGGTTCGCAATGGAAACGTGAGGAAATCTGACTGGATTGTGCAAGCATATCCAAAGACTATGGGGGGTATATATAAAAGTTATGTCAAGTGAAACAGCACCACGAAAGTAGCACCAAAGTACCACATGCATAAAAGGTCAAGCACTGAACAGTGGTTGACAACCTCCTTTTTTGCCTTTTTTGGGAGTAAATGAAATTTAGACTATATACAATAAATATATGTTACATTTTTAATAAATGCATACATTCTTATAATTGTGGGACTTGATATGTACTAAAAAAAGGTCATTTTCAAATAAGACAGGTGCATATAGAAATATGGTAGTGTGCTGTGGCATATCAGTTATGATTTCATTCTTTCAAAGTTCAATTATGCGTAGTTAAGCACCCCAAAATTCTGAGTGTACAACTGTAGTTTCAGGATTTCATATGTGAAGTGCTCCCCCAAACTAAGAATTGTTGGGGAGGCACTGTGCATGGGCAACTTATGATTAAGCAACTATCAGCATGTAGGTTGCCAAGCACAGACAATGGTATATTACAGTTACTATAAGTATATCTCAGTGTATTTGGCTGGGTGACTGTTTATTATATTAACTATACTATACCAGAAACTGTAGCTAGAAGACTAGATTAGTATTCTGCACTACTGTCTATGGCTGGCAGTTAGCATACTGATAATCATTGAAGTGTAGCAAAGACTGTGGATGAGAGATATATGATGGTAGTAAGCAGGGCCAAGCCTAGGGTCAGTAACATAGGGATTTTTTTGGCGCCTCCTGTGTTGACGTGGCTCAATTACTAACTCCTCCTCTTCAGAAGTATCACTGACCTCTGCTGCTACACACTGCCCTCTTCCTTAAAGGGACACTAAACTTTTTTTTTCACTTGTGCTTCTAATATATAAGATGTTTGTCAGCACGCGACAACGGGGACCTGCTGTGTCTTGCATGCGAGACACAGCAGAAAGTAAACCTGCGTGTAGCTATTAAGATACAGGTCGGGTTTACTTCATTCTACCGGCAAATGTATTTTTAACCCTTGCTTCTTTTAAGGAAGCATGGGTTAAACAAGTTTAATTTCCCTTTAACGTGTGTGACTGATCAAGAAATCTCCCAGTTTACTGGAAACCCAGTACAGTCTTTTTAAATTGTTCATGTAAAGTTGCCATCCATCACAATCAGGGGCATTTCAGAAGTTCAGTTCTCTTCACAGCAGAATTTTAAATGTAATGCAGAGGAATTATGGTTTGAGCAAGCCAAATCAAGTTTAATGTACAGTGCATATGACTTCAGCATAGAAGATAAAAACCAAGGACAAGGGAGATGTGCATTGCTTTGCACAAATTTAGATTCCATATTTGTTCTTTTGGCAGCATATTATGCAGCAATAAAAATCAGCAATTAATAATACAATTAAATAGTGTTGGTGGAGACTGCATTCTCGGTGTATAATGATCAGTACCTAAAAATAGCATTGCTGTTATGATACTAAGTAAATGATGTTTAACCCCTTAGTGACATGACTTTTTTGGCTTGTCCGACGCTTGGTGACATGGGCTGTTTTAACATTTCTGAGGTGTTTGTGTTTTTCTGTTATTTATTTCTGTCTCATTTAGTGTACCCGCACAAACTATATATCGTTTTTATCATTATAAGAAGGGCTTTCTTTTGATACCATTATTTTGATAATAGCATATAATTTGATGTAAAAAAATAAAATATGGCAAAAAAATTGAAAAAATAATTTTTTTATGACTTTTATTTGAAAAATCGTATACTCATGTACAAGAGACAACAAAAAAACACTGCTAAAAAGTTTCTAATATATGTCCTGAGTTCAGAAATAGCCCATGTTTTTATGTTTTTGTGCTTTTTTATTCATGTTACAGGGCCAGAACTATAAGTGGTGCAAAGCTATTTTAAAATCCTTTCTTTCAAAATTAGCGATAGTGACATTGTAACACTGATTTCTGTACTAAATCCATGAATGACCCCCAACATGTACATATTTTTGAAAACTAGACATCTCAGGGCATTTAACTTGGGGTATTTTGACACATTTCATGTAGCCATTTTACCACCAATCTATGCCAAATTTGCAGCAAAAAATCTTTTTTTTTAATTTTTCACATATATTGCAATTTAGGTAAACATTACCTTAAAATGTGAAGGGGTATTTCCAAATAACACCTCAATATGTGTTCAGCAACATCTCCTGAGTACAGGGATACCACCCATGCATAGGTTTGTTGGTTTGTTTTGGGGCTAAAAGGCCACATTTAGGGGGTGCGCATTTTGGTTTTCCAACTTGGAATTCTGACATGCAGAAAACTTGTGCCCATGTCCCATTTGGGACATTTTTGAAGCCAGGAAGTGTATTCTACCCCACAAAACCATATATTTTTTTAAACTAGACACCCTAGGGTATTTCAAATGGTAGTATTTTAACACTTTCCATGCACTAATTATACTACCAGCCTATGTCAATATTTGGGGTAGTAATTTGTTTTTCACATTCATTGTACATCGGGCATGAATTCACAGATCCTATTATGTGTCAGTGCCAAACAACACCTTAATATGTGTTCAGCAACATCTCCTGAGTACAGGGATACCACCCATGTGTAGGTTAGTTAGATTATTTGGGGGCTAAAAGGCCACGTTTAAGGGGGGTGCATTTCCAACTTGGAATTTTGACATGTAGTCAGCCTGCGCCCATGTTCCATTTGGGACACTTTTGAAGCCTGTCAAAGTATTTTACCCCATAAAACCATATATTTTGGAAAACTAGACATCCTAGGGTATTTCAAATTGTGGTATTTTAACACTTTCCAAGTGCTAATTCTACCACCAACCTTTGTCAAAGGGATGGGATGTTATTTTGTCCCCACACACATTGTAGTTCAGGCAGGAATTTTCAGATTCTGGTATTTGCCACTGCCAACCAACACCTCAATATGTGTTCAGCAACATCTCCTGAGTACAGGGATACCTCCCATGCATAGGTTTGTTGGTTTGTATTGGGTCTAAAATTCCACATTTAGGGGGTGCGCAATTCCAACCTGGAATTTTGACATGTAGTCAGCCTGCGCCCATGTTCCATTTGGAACATTTTTGAAGCCGTCCAATGAATTTTACCCCATCAAACCATATATTTTTGGAAAATAGACATCCTAAGGTATTTCAAATGGTGGTATTTTAATACTGTATAGGTACTAATTCTACCACCAGCCTTTGTAAAAGTTTGTGGTAGTACTTTTTTGGGAGTTTTTTTTCCACATGCATTGTACTTCAGGCATGAATTCACAGATTCTGGTATATGTCACTGCCAAACAACAACCCAATATGTGTTCAGCAACATCTCCCGAGTACAGGGATAGCACCCATGCATAGGTTTGTTGGTTTGTTTTTGGCTAGAAGGCAACATTTGTGAGATGCGCATCTCAAAATTCCAACTTGGAATTTTGACATGTAGTCAACCTGCATCCGTGTCCTTTATGGTATATATCTTTGAAGCCAGCCAATGTAATTTACCCCCACCAAACCATATATTTTTTTATCGGTAGACCCCCATCACTACTTGTGGCAAGGGCTCAGCAGCCACCGATACATCGCTAGATGATGTATCAGAAAGCTGAATAGGGTCAAAATCGAACCCTGAGTCCGCGGCCTCAGAATCAGTGCCTAAGCAGTGATCTCGAGCAAAGAAGGGGTTAATAGCTCTTAGAAGAGCCTATCTAGTACTGTAATACATTACAGTACAAAGAAATTAATCCATAAAACAGTGCAGACAGCAAAACATACTGTTGCTGTGCAAGATTACTACTTACACAGTGATGAATGGCAGGGAAGGGGTTAATACACAGTGAAAGACTTTCATAAAACCTGCCAATTTTATAAAATGTTATTTTATATCACTAATACTGATCTGTCTCTTTCCGTCACAAAAATGTAAGTGAGGAGAGGGAGGCAGATCAATATTTGTGAATATTGATCCGATTAATTTTGATCTGACCAGGGCGAATGGTGAGCTTAATTGAGAAATCACCAAACCGCCTTTGCCACTAATTCGCTGTTACTGATCGCTATGCGCTCAGGCAGCTTAAAAAAAAAAATCTCAAATATTTTTACTTTACATGTAATCCCCTAGCGGGTATGTGTAAAAAAAATAAATAAAATAAAAATATGCAGACAGATAAAAATTGCTTTGGCGTCAATATCATTGCGTAAGCAGTGATCAACGGCAAATAAGGGGTTAATAACTCTTAGAAGAGCCTTTTTAGTACTGTAATAACTTACAGTACAAAAAAAATTAACCCCTAAAAAATGCACAAACAGCAAAAATAAATGCGCTGATGTGCACGATCACTGCTTATGCAAGATCAGTGGCAGGGAAAAGGTTAAACGCAGGGAATTGCTTTAATAAATTTTTTTTTATTGTTTTATTATTTGTGTGTTGTGTATTTATTGTTTTTTTTAACTTTTACTTACTTTTCTTACTTTGATCTGTCTCTCTCCCTCACTAAAAAAAAATGTGAGGAGAGGGAGGCAGATCATAACTGGTCAGATCAATATAGAGTTAATATTGATCTGACCAGTCAGTGGGGATGTTCAGGAGAGCATCCCCACTGCCTGTCAGTGTGCCTGGCAGTCACTGATTGCCTCTGTGAAGAGGCAATCGTGTGACAGCCAGAGAGCACAGGAAGCAGGTACTTCCTGCCTCCTGTGCTCTTGCCCTTAGAAGGGCAGCGCCATCTTGGTCACTCAGTGACCAAGATCGTACATTTTTTTTTTGTGTTTCTGATTGCCTCGACTTGCGAGGCAATCAGAAACACTTTCTGAGCATAGGAAGCGAAAGATTCGCTTCCTATGCTCATTTTTGAAATGCCCGCGTTTTAAAGGCACTGTGCCTTTAAAACCGGCATTTCGATCGCTCTCCGGAGCGATCGAAACGCCGACGGGCATTTTTTTTAGCATTGTACGATGCTTCCACACGGAAGCATCGCTACAATGCGGCTTGAGCACTGAAAGCGGAAAAACTCCGCTTTCAGTGCTCGTTTTGACACAGGACGGACTAGGTCAGTCCTGTGTCACTAACGCCTCGGCACACAGGACGGACCTAGTCCGTCCTGTGTCGCCAAGGGGTTAAATACTTTAGGGATAAATATCCAGAGAAAAGTATTTACTGATGCCTCTAGGATACTGGGAATTTTTCCCAGAGAGCTCAAACATCACATAATCTAGCGGCAGTATGCAGTATATAGGAGCAGAGTTCTGTGCTACTTGCGCATAAAGGAACTATGAGAAGGGGGACTTTTTATACCTCTGCCTCTTATGGATTGTCTTGTGTTGGCATGTGGCAATACAAGACAGCAGTGATTGGGTCTACAGTCTAAGCCTGAATTTCCATACCACATTCAGTAGCGAATGTACAGAAAGGTTTAAAAGTGCATTGCAGCTCCATTTTTGTTATGCACAGGCTGCACTAGCTCTACGTGTCTGGCGCACTACATAGCACTGACTAGATGTTGATGTCTACATAAGCGCATGCACTGAAAGTGCCACTATTTGGTGGTTAGGAGGGACATTTATTGGTCTTGCTTCACCCTATGTGTAAGGGTTGGAGGAAGAGGAAGATAAAGCATATGTTTGTCCTCCCCTGGGTTGCCTTATTCCTGGAAAGATTGCATGAAGTGTAGACATTTTATATAGAAAGGTTTTTAATGAAATGAAGTACATTATTGAGCCCTCTTTGCTTCATAAAAGTCTATCAGGAGGGAGACATATTGTTTAGAATTTTGGGTCACATGGGTCAGATCTTCCTTCATGTGACCCAAAGTGAAGGAAAATATGAGCCAAGATTGCCCCATACTAGAGCTATATAGAGCAAAGAGGTACTTTTTTGGTATTCTTACATGCTTCCCAGGGAAGCTTGGCAGCTGCTGGTCAGAGGATAAGCTGCCACGTATAAGGAAAGGATGGACGAAATAAAATAAAACATGACCGTAAAGTACATGGCAGTTTATCCTTATTCTAGGTATAGTGTATTTTCAATTCCACTACTAATGCCTGATTATTGCTATTTGGTTTTACGTTCACCACAGTTCACTGTTTTATCAATAGTAGGCTTACCATATCCTGGTGACTAGAAAAAAGGACACACCACCAGGTGTTCCATGAAGCGCCCCCGCCTCCCCTTACCCTCACTGCCAGTCACAGGCAGTTTAAGGTATAGTTATCGGATAATAAAATTGTTTTAAAAACAGCGCATAGACATAGGCTGCCTGCCCTACTCACAAAAAGGGCTGATGAGGGGAAATCTTTATCTCCCCAGCCAACACCTCTGCCACCCCATTGGTGTTACACCCTGGGCGATTGCACAGGTCACACATCCCTAATGAAGCTGTGTGTTTGCGGATTGTGGATTTTGTAAGTACATTTTTTTTAATTTTAAAAAATCCACCCGAATGGTCATTAAGTCCTCAAAAACAGGTAAAAGAGAAGCAGAAGGGGACGCATGGCAATCCTATCAATAGACATCAGAGTTTCTTTTTTTTTTTTTTGACTCGAAAAGTAACACATTGTTTATTGCACTAACATTAACCTGTAAATGTAAAATATTCTAAAAATATGAAGTCTGACTTTTTTGCCGTTTTATATGGTTTTTTTTTTTTATCTTTTACTTTTTTATTACATTTTTGATATAAAAGACAATACAAACAACCAACTGCAAATTGACATTACCTACAGATGGCACAAAACAGACAAGCATACATAAGATGGAATATAAACATAGCATTTTACAGCATCATAACTTAAATATTATCGATATTTCATAAAGCAAAGTGGCTAAGTGCGTTACCGAGTACTATTCAGTACGGATTCCGTTGCTCGGTTCCCCCAAACCACATAAAAATGCAAGTTAGGCGGTACCTCACAAAATACTTTATAGATTATGTAAACAAGAGGGGGACAAATAATTTTAGATAGGCCATTCATGTTAAATAGGGATCCCATTAATTCTTTCTTAACCTTTCCATCTCTGTATGTCACAAAACACAAAACAAAACACTGTGCTTTTATATATTGGTCTGGGGTTGGCTCAACCCCTAGGTCAACCCCAGACTCAATCCCAAAATCCTTCACCTATACTTGTGGTCGGTCGCTAATCGTCAGAGTGATCCCTGGGGGCTGCGGTCGTGGAGCTATTAAGCTCTCACTGTCTCAGGACATGCACTAATATTTAAATGCTCAAATAGGGGCAATCATCTGAATCCATACGTTCCATTCCTTGTTCCTCTCGGGGGAGGCTGATTGATATTTGGTAATTCCCTTTTCCATCCTCAGTTGATATAGCAGTTGAACTTCTACCTGCTTCCAACTGGGGACAAGGGACGACCTCCAGTTTCTTGTTAGAGCCAGTTTAGCCGCTAATAGAGTATGCACCACAAGATCTACTTTCTGACTCTCCATTTTTGGAAAATTTAGGTGTAATAAGAAGACTTCTGGTTTGAAGGGAAGCTTCTTCCCACTAAATTCACAGATCTTCTGGTCAACAGTTTCCCAGAATCTCCTAATAGGTTCACATTTCCACCATATATGTACCATGTCACCAATGTCAGTTCCACACCTCCAGCATTCTTTAGGTTGGTCTGGGTACATTTTGTTTAACCGGGAGGGGACCAGATACCACCAGTTCATAAGCCTGAACTGTAGTTCCACCAGACTCAGGGATCTTACTCTTTTATAAAGCGTCGACAGGGCTCCAAACCAATTGTCCCGGGGGATCTCAACAGCCAGCTCTTTCTCCCATCTAGCTAAGCCAGAAGTTGGGAGATTGCCTTCTTTAGTCCTTATCAGGTCTATGCAGAGTGAGAGTGTTCCCCTGGTTTTTACCCTGTCTAAAATATTCTTAATTCCAACATCTAAGGCTATAGGGTCTCTATATAGATGTTTAAGGAGGAAGCCTTTAATGCGCAGATAGGGAAACACTTCTGTTTTTAGGTGTCTATGGGATTCAGCTATTTCAGAGAAGGGTTTAATCCCTCCTTCCTTCAAGAAGTCCTGAATATTAATAAAGCCATTTTCTATCCACCTAGTCATGCTTAAGTTCTCCACGTTATATGTTATGACTTCAGTTGGTAGGAAGTATACCACTTTCCCCTCTTACCTATGTTCTCTTTTAAATTTAGACCAGAAGTCCATCAAATTTTGCAGGACTATACTATTATAATGTTTTCTATCCTTTTTTACTCCCCAAAACAACCCGAATAGGTCCTTTGTATCGGAGAGGTCCTGTTCTATACCGTACCACTGCTCCTCTATTGCTCCAATCTTTTGTGTGTTGAAGGCATGAGCGAGCAGGTTGGCACTGTACAGTTCATTTATATCTGGCATTGAAGCTCCCCCCTCTTTTGGTTTCTTTTTAAGCCGTTGTAAACTGATTCTTGGCTTTTTCCCTTTCCAAACAAACTTATTAAACAATGTTTGTATCAGGGAGAGCCAACTGCTGGGAATGGTCAAAGGGATCATATTATATTCCGATCCCTGTTTTTTTCCTATCTTTTCTGAATCTTCAGATTGTAATATCTGGGCTCAGAGGACCTGCCAATGTTATTATATTGTTATCTTATCTTCTAATTTGTGAGTGCAACAACAATATTATTGTCAGTGTTTTCTCTTTTTTTCTGCTTCATTATATGTTTGCAAGTTCTATATACACCATCTGTACTTCACTTCAAATACCTTTACATTTTGTGCACAATGTTTTTACACTTAGAGGAGACCTGCCAGGCTGTTTTGGTTCTGGACTGCCCTTATGTGTGGGACCAGTCTAATATGCTAATGGGGAGGTTTCCTCTGTAATGGTGCAAGCGAGCAAAAAACGGTGGTTTCTCTCCCGACATTCTATAGGGCCGGCTATTTCAGCTTTTGCCCGTTCTCGCTGAGAGGGATCCCACACCTTTGTCTCCATGATTTATCAGGGTATGCCCTGACATGGGTCCCTAGCTCACTGCACCTAGAGGGATACCAGCTGTACCACACTGATGAGGCCAATGAAGGCCAAAATGTATGTCTGTGGTTGCTTTATTCTTTGTGCATAGGAGACCTGCCAGGCTATTTGGATCTGGACTGCCCTTATGGATGGGACCAGTCTAATGTGCTAATGAAGAGCTTTCCCCTGTAATGGTGCAAGTGAGCAAAAAATGGTGATTCCTCTCCCGAGTAGGTTACAACCTATAGGGCCAACTATTTTAGCTTTTGCCCTTTCTTGCTGAAAAGGGGTACCACACCTTTGTTTTTTGGTTTTACACTTAGCATACCTGTATTCCATTGTCTTTTTATCTGTGAAAACCCGTTCAAGTGTATCGGAGAAAAACCACTGGTGGTGTATAGTGTGGGGCTGGATTTACCCTTTTGTTGTGTGTAATGTACATAACAGCATGTCTTGACAAATATGTGTAGATTTTAGGAAACACACAGAACAATTCGGGAACCAACTCTGGTTATGTTTTAGAGTTCTCTGTAAAACAATCAGAAAATTTAGGAGCCAGTAGTAGGCTCCCTAGTTCCTAGGTTCCACAGCATATAGTTGAGCAGCCACAAAATGTGGTCCATTATTGTTATTATCATTTTCTATTTTGCTAACTAGAGATGGTGGTATAGTATACTTTTTATGAACATATATGCTGCAAGCAACAATTATTTCAAAGAATACCGTATTTGCTCGATTATAAGACGACCCCCCAAACTTTGGATATTCCTTTAGGAAAAAAAATAAAAGCCTGAATATAAGACTACCCTATAGGAAAAAAGTTTAACTTGTATATATTCACATTGTAACAGAGTGTTGGGGATGGTGGTCAGGGGTGTATATCTGGCACCCAGACTTTTGCACAGCCACTATCCTGACATGTGGGTAAGCACATGCAGCCCCAGGGAAAGTTAAGTTTAAATGTAGTTTTTTTTTCCTTTGTTGTTATTTTAGGTCCCTGGGGTGGAGTATTCGGAAGAGCAGGGTGGGCCGATTCTCCACCCACTGTCAGAGTGGTTGTGCATGAGTTCAGCCCAGGTTTTCTAAAGAGTTCTGGCTCACTGCCTAACGAGGTCATTAGCCTCACCTGTAGGGACTGTGAGCAGCTATATAACTGCAGTTAAAGCAGAGGGAGGGACAGGAAGTGTTTTTTGGAGGAGACAGGAAGTGCTTTGTGGAGAAAGAATGTTGGTGTTTTTTTGTATCCTGTGACTTCTTAACAACAGAAAATAAACAGGCCAGGGGCCTTTTTGAAACTGGATTTTGTCTGGACCTGGTTTTCTTACCCTAGAGGGCTGTGCGGTTGTCAAAAGATCCTGGACAAACAAACACAGGAAAGTAAGTTTGTCACATATGGTGGAGGATGCGGGCACTGCACTAAAGAAGCCTGTGGGTATTAACTGGAAGCCAAAAAAACCTGGAGAAATATGTAGGAAGTTGTGAAAGTTTTGTTGCAAACTACAGCGGCACAGCAAAAGGCTACAGCTGTACAGAAAAATATTTCAGCCCTACAGCAATTGGTAATTACGCAAAAGGCCAACACAGATGCTATGATCCAGCAGGTTATGGCCGCCCAAGCTGAGGCAAACCGCCTGCTCAGAGAGGAGCAACATCAGGCCACCAGTATGATACAGAGGGAGATACAGGCTTTGACCATGGGACTGACCAGAGTCTCGGATGGGACGCAGTCCGAGGTTAAAATGATCAGAGCCAGCCATTACCTGCAGAAGATGGCACCTACAGATGATGTGGAAGCATATCTGCTAGCTTTTGAGCGGACAGCTGAGAGAGAAGAGTGGCCGGTGAGTGAGTGGGCAAGCATACTGGCGCCTTTTCTTATTGGAGAACCCCAGAAGGCTTTCTATGACCTGGAACCAGCACAGGCAGGGGACTACTCCAAACTGAAAGCTGAGATCCTTGCACGACTTGGTGTGACTATGGCAGTTCGTGCCCAAAGATTTCTTGCCTGGATTTTCAGCCAAGAGAAACCTATCCGCTCCCAGATGTTTGACCTGATACATCTTGCTAGAAAGTGGTTACAGCCAGAAATAAATACGGCAAGCCATATCATGGAACTTCTTGTGATGGACAGGTTCCTGCGGGGCTTGCCTGCTTCACTGCGTCGATGGGTCAGTCAGAGTGATCCACAAACAGCTGATGAATTAATTGATTTGGTGGAAAGATATGTTGCTGCAGATGACAGACAGTGGTTCAACAACACAAAGGCTAAGCAGAGAGTTAAGACTCCAGCTGCTGACGGACCTGGTAAGATTTTTCAAGGTTTCAGAGACACAGAGGAACAAGAGACATATTCTCAGAGACCCCATATGCTTTTGCCTAGAAATGTTAATCCTGGAAAAGGGACTAGGTGGGGGACAGTTGATAATATTAAATGTTTCCGGTGTAATTAACCTGGACATAAAGCTAGAGACTGTCCCTTGATTGATGAACCTATGCAATGCAATATGATTAATCAGGATGTACAATTGTCTTGTTTGCTGAATTGTATGGAATCTGCTGTTGCCAACTGTACTCACAATCCACAGATATGTTCCATAAGGGTGAATGGGAAAGAGGTTAGAGCTCTATTAGACTCCGGAAGTATGGCGACATTGATAACAAAATGCCTTGTACCTGAAGCCGATGTGGATGTATTTCAGAAAATTGGTATAATTTGTGTTCATGGTGACAAACGTGAATATCCTACAGTTTTGCAAAAATTTTAAAGCCTTTTTGGTACTGTTAATCATAGAGTGGGGGTAGTGGATAAATTGGCTTATGATGTGGTGTTGGGAAGAGATTTTACCCAATTTCTAGACTTGTGGGGGTCTTCAGGAAAAGTAGCTCATGATTGTATAGCAAATGATGATGATTCTGGAAATGTGTTCCCTTTTTCTGACAAAGAATGGGAAGAACTAGGCATAGGACCAGAGAAGGCTGAAGCCCCAAGTCACAGGCCAGCTATAGTAGGAGATGACCCGGGCCACGATAGTCAGGAGTCCGATAACGATCAGGATCAAGGCATTAACTTCCCTGAGTTAGAAGTCAGTCCTGGTAACTTCAGGAAAGCGCATTGGGAAGACCCCACTCTTGCAGAGGCCCGTAAAAATATCCAGGTTTCAACTGATGATCCAGTACAAAAAGATAGAGCCCCTTCTTTTCCTTACTTTGAAGTACAGAATGATTTGATATATAGAGTAGAGAAAAAGGGGATGGATGTTGTAAAACAACTACTTGTTCCTAAGCCCTTCATACATACAGTCCTAAATCTTGCACATAGCCATATACTGGGGGGACATTTAGGCATAGAAAAGACAAAAGAAAGAGTCTTACATAGGTTTTATTGGCCTGGGGTATTTACTTTAGTGGCAAATTATTGTTCTTCTTGTCCTGAATGCCAACACACCGCCCCTTTTAAGGCATATCGCAGTCCTCTGGTACCATTGCCTATAATAGAAATACCTTTTGAAAGGATTGCAATGGACTTGGTAGGTCCTCTGGTAAAGTCTGCAAGGGGGCATCAGTATATATTGGTGATTCTGGATTATGCTACCAAGTACCCGGAAGCAGTACCCCTACGTAACATGTCTGCAAAGACAATAGCGAGAGAGCTCATGCTCATGTTTAGCCGGGTGGGCATACCAAAATAAATTTTGACAGATCAGGGTACACCATTTATGTCTAAAGTTACAAAGGAGTTATGCAAACTACTTCAAATTAAACATCTCAGGACCTCTGTTTATCATCTCCAGACAGACGGACTGGTAGAACGGTTTAACAAGACCTTAAAAAGTATGTTAAGGAAAGTGATTGACAAAGATGGTAAGAATTGGGACTGCTTACTACCCTATCTAATGTTCTCCATAAGGGAGGTGCCACAAGCTTCTACGGGCTTCTCTCCTTTTGAGCTTCTATATGCCCATCATCCCAGAGGTCTGCTAGATATAGCAAAAGAAACCTGGGTACAGGAGTCCAATCCGTACCGTAGTGTAATTGAGCACATAGATCAAATGCAAGATAGGATGGCAGCTGTTATGCCAATAGTTAAAGAACATATGCAGAAAGCCGAAGAGGCCCAGAAAAACAGTTATAATAAAAATGCCAGACTGAGAGTTTTTCACCCAGGAGACAGGGTACTTGTTTTGGTCTCTACAGTAGAAAATAAATTTCTAGCATCTTGACATGGCCCGTATGAGGTTATTGAACAGGTTGGGGAAGTTACTTATAAAGTGAGACAACCCTATAGGAGGAAACCCGAGCAATTATATCATATAAATTTACTAAAACCCTGGAAGGACAGAGAGGTCTTAACTACTTCAATTGTCACTAATAAGACTGGTAGTGAACTTGAAGTAAATATACCAGACACCCTGTTCCCCCACCAGAAACAGGAAGTAAGGGACTTTATTGGTAGAAACTGGGATGTATTTTCTGTAGTTCCGGGCAGGACTAGCGTTATCAAGCATGATATTGTTACAGAACCAGGGGTGAAGATAAGTCTTAAACCGTACAGAATCCCAGAAGCACGGAAAGAGGCGGTAGCTGCAGAAATTAAGAAAATGTTAGCTCTTGATATTATTGAGGAATCACAAAGCGAGTGGAGCAGCCCTATAGTACTGGTGCCAAAACCTGATGGCTCGTTAAGATTTTGTAATGATTTTCGTAAATTAAATAGTGTGTCAAAGTTTGATGCTTATCCAATACCTAGGGTTGATGAACTGATAGAGAGACTGGGTAAGGCTCGGTACCTGACTACTTTAGACCTGACGAAGGGTTATTGGCAAGTACCTCTTACAGACAGAGCAAAAGAAAAGACTGCTTTTTCGACATCAGGGGGATTATTCCAATACAAGGTGCTACCATTTGGGTTACATGGGGCCCCTGCCACTTTTCAAAGACTAATTGATAGGATTTTGAAGCCTCACAGCTATTATGCCGCCGCATACTTAGATGACATAGTCATTCACAGTTCCGACTGGGCTTCACATCTTCCCAAAGTGCAGGCAGTACTGGACTCTGTCCGCCTAGCTGGTTTAACTGCTAACCCATCTAAATGTACTACAGGTTTGGAAGAGGCAAAATATTTGGGTTATTCGATTGGGAGAGGACTAGTTAAGCCCCAAGCAGCAAAAGTGGAGGCCATACAAAGTTGGCCACGCCTCCTCACCAAAAAGCAAGTCAGGACTTATTGGGTATTACAGGCGATTTATTCCTGGTTTTGCTACATTAGCAGCTCCTTTAACAGATCTCACAAAAGGAAAAGCGCCACTAGTGGTTAAGTGGTCATTAGAGGCAGAAAAATCGTTTGTAACTTTGAAAGAGGCTTTGTGCACCCAACCGGTTCTGATAACCCCGGATTTTACTAAAGAGTTTATTGTCCAAACTGATGCATCAGAGATTGGGTTAGGGGCTGTTCTGTCTCAGGAAATTCAGGGTGAAGAACACCCAGTGTTTTATTTAAGTAGGAAGCTGACTCCCGCTGCGAAAAATTATTCTATAGTGGAAAAAGAATGCCTTGCCATAAAATGGGCCTTAGACTCATTAACATATTATCTGCTGGGTAGGAAATTTAGGTTGGTCACAGACCATGCCCCCTTAACCTGGATGAGTCAAAACAAAGATAATAATGCCAGGGTGACGAGGTGGTTCCTCAGTTTACAACCTTTTTATTTTACAGTTCAACATAGGCCGGGTTCTAAACATGGAAATGCTGACAGTATGTCACGAGAAAATTAGTTTTCTGTGGTCGCTCACCCCACTAGGTCTGAGCTGGGGGGGAGGATATGTAACAGAGTGTTGGGGATGGTGGTCAGGGGTGTATATCTGGCACCCAGACTTTTGCACAGCCACTATCCTGACATGTGGGTAAGCACATGAAGCCCCAGGGAAAGTTAAGTTTAAATGTAGGTTTTTTTTTCCTTTGTTGTTATTTTGGGTCCCTGGTGTGGAGTATTCGGAAGAGCAGAGTGGGCCGATTCTCCACCCACTGTCAGAGTGGTTGTGCATGAGTCCAGCACAGGTTTTCTAAAGAGTTCTGGCTCACTGCCTAACGAGGTCATTAGCCTCACCTGTAGGGACTGTGAGCAGCTATATAACTACAGTCAAAGCAGAGGGAGGGACAGGAAGTGTTTTTTTTTTTTGGAGGAGACAGGAAGTGCTTTGTGGAGAAAGAATGTTGGTGTTTTTTTGTATCCTGTGACTTCTTAACAACAGAAAATAAACAGGCCAGGGGCCTTTTTGAAACTGGACTTTGTCTGGACCTGGTTTTCTTACCCTAAAGGGCTGTGCGGTTGCCAAAAGATCCTGGACAAACAGACACAGGAAAGTAAGTTTGTCACAACATGTAAATTGCTTTTTTATATTTAATAAAAATGATTATATTAAACAAATGCATTTCTGTTTTTTATTTCCTTTTATGTGCCAATTCTGCCTCTCCCCCCCCCCCCTGCGTTGTCTCTCTCTCTCTCCCCCCTTGTCTTTCTCTTCCCCTCCCCTTGTCTCTCTCTGCCCCCCCCCACCTTTTTTATTGCTCCCTGGTGGCTAGTGGGGGCAGCTGGGGGATGTATGCACGATATGTGCAGACATCCTCCATGCTGCCCGACACTTCAGTCCATTATGACGGAAAGACCCAGCTTCATCATAGAAGTCCCGGCGGTTGTGCCGGGCAGCAGCAGGGGGAGTCATCGCACAGACATCCCCCGGCTGTTAGAGAGGGGGATCCAGGTCCCCTGCAGCTCTCGATTTGAGGTCAGATTATAAAACGACCTCGAATATAAGACGAGGGGTATTTTTCAGAGCATTTTCTCTGAAAAAAACCTTGTCTTATATTCGAGAAAATACGGTACTTTATCAGCATGTGAATGAGTAATGCGCATGCACAGTAGCAGTGTCAGTTCTGATATATGAATGACTGATGGAGGACCCCGCATGACTTGATGGCTTAGCCTGATGACTTGGGGCTGCATGCAAAAAATAAAAAAACAAAAATAAAATCTCAGTCCAGCCATGCCTGTTGCCTAACATTGTAAGACTTATTATTTCACTGAAAAAAATGAATATTTTGTATATTCTTGTCAGGGTACCACCCTGCATTCCAGACTCATGTATAGGATCAACTGAGTTTTGTGGTTATATTCTACTTTCACTATCTAGTGGCTACTCTACCATCTATTTCACAATTGCGCCAAACTAATGGTTTCAGCTGGGCTTTTTTATACACCCTAGTTTGTGCAGACCTGCCCTAAAACTTGCTGCCGCTTTGAACAAATGGGGCCTTTGAATTCCAAATTGTATCCAGTTATCTCTGTCTTGCAGCAGCATTATTATCCTATTCAGAGCCAAGTTCTGGGGCTTCCATCCAAGGTCCAGTTCCATCTGGACATCTTTCCAGAGTCCGAGATCTTCCATCCATAGCCTAGTTCCATCTTGGCATCCTATGGTACCTTGTCCAAAGACTTCTAGGCCTGAGAGGTTACTGTCTTACCTGCAAGTCAAGCCCCAGAGTGACACCTACCAGTCCAGCCACATAGTATCACCTTCCAGTCCAGCCCCAGAGTGTACCTGCCAGTGTGGACCAGAGCAGCACCTGCCAGTCTGACCATAGAGCAGCCAGAAGCCTTTTTCACTCTCAGTCCTGTATTACTCTGTTTTTTTTTTATTCTAAGTCCTTGTCCCATTCTCAGTTCTTGACCCATTCTCCCATGTCTCAGTCTAGTGCTATGCGATGCTGCCTAATATCAGTCATTCATCAGCAGTGCATTGCAGAGTAAAGAAATACTCCACAGCAGCCCTTGCATTCAACCTGACCTCTTTGCAAAGGCTGTGACAAATATTTTCCCTAGAAATAACCCCCATAATGTGTAAATAAAAAGGTTTATTAATAATTGCAACACAGATAGTTTTTTTTTTTTTTCTTAGTTTGGTTTAAAAAAATTGTATCACACCTATGTTAAAGAGGGTAAGTTTGTACCATTCTGCAGGCAGGATTTAGTGAATTGAGAATAACTGGCTTCATTACCTTGTTCAGTGAGCAGTAGAGATTAAGACTCTAAATGTAATGGAGAATAACTTAATGTTATCAGAATTATCTTGTGTCAAACCATCTAACTAGACCAACTGTGATCATAAGTTGCATTACCAACTTATGACCTTATTTTTTTTACCTGATGAAAATTAATTTGAAAGCCTGTATGTACTGTAATCTGCAGCTATCTCTGTCAATGGTGAGCACATAAATGGTAAAAGATTCAGCAAAGATTTTTCAAGGAACTTATGTCATATTGCAAACTCCCCTCCCCCTCCCACCTCATTACTTTCAAGTTATTCTATTGGTGATGTTAAAATATGATTACGGTCACTGTTCACTGACTCCATTTTCTCTAATTCACAATCTACTCAACTGTGTTGAGATAAGATTTAAAATTGCTGGGCCATATTTCAGACCTGCTTCTGTAAAAATATCATCCTTTATCATTAGACATAATACTAATGTAGCAAAATCTTAAATAACAGACACATAGCTGAGGTCAGCAAAGGACTTTTGGTTTGATGTAGTCCAGCATTGTGCAACTTCCTGACTGGGTGCATCGGCAAGAGCTGGGGATGAAAATATTTTGAGATTACTAATAATATAATAAACCGTATGAAGTATAAAAATGCTTAGAACCAAAATGTAGACCTCTATTAAGTACCAGATGTGGTGTGTGTATATATATATATATATATATATATATATATATATATATATATATATATATATATATATATATATATATATATATATATATATATATATATATATATATATATATATATATATATATATATAATTTGTGGTCACGGCATAAAGCCGTAGCATTAGTAACATAAGACAAACAAGGAATGGAAAGGTCAGTTGTGGTGTGCCGTAACTGACGAGGTAGTAGGCCTGAAAAAAAAAGAGGGCCTACCTTAAGAAATGCTTATAAAAGGAGGTGTGGTGGGTGGGACAACTCACCAGACCTAAGACGGTAGTGAGGGAAGGGCTGGTGATCCTTAAGAAGGGGAACCAAGCCCCTCCCACAACTTCAGGCCCCGCCTTCCATTTGTGGTCAGGGCATAAAGCCGTAGCATTAGTAACATAAGACAAACAAGGAATGGAAAGGTCAGTTGTGGTGTGCCGTAACTGACGAGGTAGTAGGCCTGAAATAAAAGAGGGCAAAAAGATATAAAACAGTTTATTCAGTCTACAAATACATCATAGTATATCACATAATCATATTCTTAAATGCCAGGCGCACCTCTTGTACTGGCTGAGGAATGTATCTGGTGTAAGCCGTGGATTTCCATCGGCCTAATATTTTAATGATGTGCGCAGGGATATTCCTTTTAGAAGCTGTAGTAGCTGCTCCTATCCTGAATGAGTGACCAGAATAGTTGGCTGGGTTCAAGCCTAACTGAACCAACAACATTCTTACATAGAGCATGAACTTACTCGTAGTGAGCCTATTACTGTGTAAGGCTAGCAGTGGTTGTGTTGGAGCCATTGTAACGATGGAGAGGTATTTGTCGAAAAACTTCCACAGGACACCATTTATTACTAGTGGGGTAATATGTAATAGTGACCCTCTGTCCTTTGGCGCTAGTTTTTGTATGGTGTAGGGACAGTAAATGGTGATCGTGTGATTTCACCAGTCTTGACCTTGTGATGAAATTGGGGGAGTTGTAGTTAGCAGTGGTAAATTCTTTGGGCCGTAAAAAGCCAAATAGATGGCTGTTTTAATGACATGTTTAGTATGAGTTTCGAATGGTGTGGTGTCTAACAGGTTTGACAGTGACTGAAACAATAAATCGTGGATGGGTAATCTGGATGGTGTGGGTATAGGGGTGGAGTCCTTGATACCCTTAAGTATGGCTTTCACTTGGTAAGATGACAGAAAGCGTTGTCTATTAGGCCAAGTGGTGAGAATGTGATGTTGAATACCGGTGATATATAACTTAATGGTATTGAATGATAGTGTGAAGGTGGCAAAAGGAAATGAATGCAATCATTGTCTCCATGGAAATATGAAATATGCAAATATCTGTGATATTAAAGTTCAGCAAGAATCTATTAAAAACATGAAAAGCCCTGCCACATGCCTTCCTGGTGTTTTCGGAGAGACCAAGTTGAGAGAGTTGATGCCCGTAATTGAGTAGTTCTTTTAGTCCCAAACCATCTCCTGCCACCGCGGTACCGGAGTTGGTATCAGGGTAGCTGTTGGTAGTGCCGCCCGGAACTCCCGGTAGGGGGTCTGGGCGAACCGTAGCCATCGGATTCCCCAGTGCTGAAGGTGACCGTTGCTGGCTATCTGCATCCATCTTATCCAGTCTGGCCATAATATGACCCAAAGAGGTCAGGACTGAAGATAAAACAGTATGTAGATCAGCCGACTGGCTGCTACTGGACCCTTCCCCCGCCCCCGAGTTATCAGTCTGAGTATTCAGCAGTCTATATAATTCAGCTTTCCTAGCTGTAGCTGGGAAAGGAATGTTCCTCTTTCTCAGTTCGGCAGTGATCCTAGGAATGGTCCATGCCCTGAGTGATGCAGGGCTCGCGTTGTCATCACCCCGGGATGGAGTGACCGATCTAGCCGGTGTACTGGGGATAGACAATTCTTCCCCGCCTTCAGGTATTTGTGACATGCTACCAGTGGTGTATCTTGGTTTTGTGCTGCCCCAGGCAGACAAATTTTGGGCACCCCCCCCCCCCCCCCACCCACGATGCACACCCACAAAATGACCCATAACCCATGTTGCACAATAAGGACATGCCCCATCACCCCATTTACATGCCTCCATCACCCCATTACATACACATTGCCAATATTATTTGCCATTAATATTCCCCAGCTAATTTGTCCAATAATATGCCAGTATCATTTTCCATTAATATGCCCCAGCCAATTTGCCCATTATGCCAGTATTTGCCATTCAATATGCCCCTGCCAATTTGCCCAATATTATGCCAGTATATTTTGCCATTAATATTCCCCAGCCAATTTGCCCAATAATATGCCAGTGTTATTCTGCCATTTAATATGCCCCAGTCAAATGCCCAATATTAAGCCAATATTATTTGCCATTTAATATGCCCCTTCCAATTTGCCCAATAATATGCCAGTGTTATTTGCCATTAATAAGCCCCAGCCAATGTGCTCAATAATATGCCAGTGTTATTTTCCATTTAATATACCCCTGACAATTTGCCAAATAATATGCCAGTGTCATTTGCCATTTAATAAGCCCCAGCCAATTTGCCCAATAATATGCCAGTGTTATTTGCCATTTAACTTGCCCCTGCTAATTTGCCCAATAATATGCCAGTGTTATTTTCCATTTAATATGCCCCTGCTAATTTGCCCAATACTATGCCAGTGTTATTTGCCATTTAATATGCCGCAGCCAATTTGCCCAATAATATGCTAGTGTGATCTGCCATTTAATATGCCCCTGCTAATTTGCCCAATAATAAGCCAGTGTTATTTGCCATTTAATATGCCCCTGGTAATTTGCTCAATAATATGCCAGTGTGATTTGCCATTTAATATGCCCCAGCCAATTTGCCCAATAATATGCCAGTGTGATTTGCCATTTAATATGCCGCAGCCAATTTGCCCAATAATAAGCCAGTGTCATTTGCCATTAATATGCCCCTGCCAATTTGCCCAATAATAAGCCAGTGTTATTTGCCATTAGTATGCCCCTGATAATTTGCCCAATAATATGCCAGTGTTATTTGCCAATTAATATGCCCCTGCTAATTTGCCCAATATGCCAGTGTTATTTGCCATTTAATAAGCCCCAGCCAATTTTCCCCCCCATCTCCCCAGCACTTACCTTTTTCCCTGGTGGCTAGTGGCAGGCAGCATGGTCTTCTCCATGCTGCCTGTTCGGCTCCCAGGCGGTTGTGCCGACAGGTCACGTGACCGGGCACGCGTATGACGTCAGCGGGCCGGTCACGTGACTGTCGGCACTTCCGTGTCATACTGCACGGGGAGCCGGACAGGCAGCACGGAGGTTTCTTCGTGCTGCCTGTTCTGCCTCCTGTGCAGCCTGCCGGCAGGCAGATATAATGAGGGGTGATCTTTCGCTCCCCTCTCACCTCCGTCTCTGCCTGCAAGCATGTTTTTTTTTTTTTAAACGGCCAGCTTTTTTATTAAATGTTTTATTTTTTTCTTCATTTTGTTTTTTCAGTGCTGGGGGGCTGAAAATTTGCTGCCCTAGGCATCCGCCTAGGATGCCTCGCGGTACATACAGCACTGCATGCTACAACACAAAAAATAACATGTAACCTGGGGCACTTCCCATCTGGCTGATGTAACTACAGTAATGCCAAGTGGCGAAAGTATTAATTAGTAACGTGACAGGTGAGGCCCTGCTAGTTGCCAAGCGGCTTTGAGAGGCACTATCTATGATTTGGCTTGTGTGGGGTACGTGGCCATTGGCATTATGGCGGGGTGATGGACACTCCGTGACTTGTAATAGCATAAGACAGAATGGGGGTGACAAGTGAGGCCCTTTCTATGCAACCAAGCGAGGCGGCTACCTATGAATTGGCCCGAGGGAATGCCGTACCTCCGAAATGAGGATGGGTGTTGGCCTCGCGGGACCACTAACGTAAGGCGTAGAAGGCCAGGAAAAACATACCTAGAGGCTCCTATTTTGTATGCCAGTATATCTGGATTATTACACAAAAAAGGGTAGGTAGGGTGGGAGAATTTATCAAGAGAAACATGACTTACCTGATGAGCAAATTGCAAGGTAGTAGGATAAGGTGATACAGGCGATCTGTAGTAACCCACGAGAGTAATTGTGAGTTTCCAGGGTTATATCAATATGTACCCATCATTCCCCCTGCTAACAAGATACCCACCGGTAAATATACCAACAACAGAAGACTGGAACCAAATACTCCAAATGAGCAATGATGCCTATACCTAGTAATACAGAAAAATACATATAAGGACCCAGGTCTTGCTAGACCATCAGAGGATAATTAATCGTGATTACTGACCTATGACAGGTGAAAAGTTGGTAGAGTAGCAGCACACTGTGGATGCTGTTGATACTGAAACATAAGAGGATCATAATCTTTAAATTGTTACCTTGCCCGACCGTGATAGCCTTGTACATAATTACAAAACATTTAATACTCCTAAATGGGTCGCTATGATGTACGTGCTTAGATATAAATGAACTAGAAACAAAAAGTAGACCCAGTAAGCCAAGGTATCACACTTCTTGTAACCCTCCTGCTGACCACCGGATTTATTCAAGACATATATCCTAATAAGCATATACGTGCCACAAACTACTGCTGCTAATACCATCCGGACAATTAGCACCAGTAGCGTTTGTTATGACGTATGTCTTCATATCCTGTGACCATGCCCAAATATTAAATGCAATTAATGCCACATGCCATAACCCTTATGACCACCAGGGGTCAGTCAGACATTTTTAACCCAATACAGACAATATGGTGATTAAGTGTAACAAGGAGAAAGGGGAAATCAGAAATAATGATCCAGCCACCAGAGGTCGCCCTAATACATATAACAATCTTATAATCTAATATTGAACAGCGTTTCGGCAACTGAATGGCCATAAGACAGCCAGGATATGCAAAGACTGCCCCAACCGAATAAACCCTGTTTAATCATTTTCATATTGCATATCTGCCGTACCCGAACGCCAGCATTCGTCTAAATATGTACCGAACATGTGGTACAATGCGTGCGCCCGTCGACCATTGATGACGTAAACGGCCGTGCCAAAACTTGCGACGGCCGTAGGACTTACGATTTCGGCGACCGGGTGCCGCCACGAGAGGCCCCGCGAAAAACCCCTTGTATGATTTCCAAGTCAGACAGCCGGAACCGGAGGAACAGGACTCGTTGGGACCCTGGAAGCTGCCCACGAGATGCAGGTAAGCAGAATGGAGTTAAGATCGACCGGAAGTGACGATCACTCTCCACAACTCACCAGACCTAAGACGGTAGTGAGGGAAGGGCTGGTGCTCCTTAAGAAGGGGAACCAAGCCCCTCCCACAACTTCAGGCCCCGCCTTCCATATATATATATATATATATATATATATATATATATATATATCTCAACGGTTAATCTACATTAAAAAGTATTTATTACAAGGCAACAACACAATACTACACATTTATCACAATTGCCACAGATCAACAACCCCTTTAATCTCCCTCTATCTCTATCATATGGTAAACCCCTTCCCTACACGTTTGATCTCACCCACGGTTAGGCCTCCACACCTAGTAATGGATCACTGCTGCAAGCTCACGCCTACCACCTCCACCAAGGAAGAAAAGAAACTGAACGATTCTCTGCCTGGCTACAGCTTATAAAAACTTAATATAGATGATGTGTTATACATCACTTCCTGGTTTCCAGAGTATACATGCATCACTTCCTTTAAGCAACTAGTGGGAGGGAGGGAAAGCTTCTTAGCCCTCCCACCTAGGCCTGTTTACTTTGTTTAGAGAGCTCCTGATAGCAAGCCAAGTTACCATAGCAGAAACTAGTGGGTCATTGGGATGTTGTTGGATATCTCTCTCCATGTCCACCCCCCTTTTTCCATCACCTCTGTTTTGCATGATGAAACATCAAGGTGGTATGATTACATTGTGCTGAACAGCGGGAGAGCAGGAGAGGAAAGCTGCATGTCAAGTTATGTGGTCCTACATTATACCTCGAGGAAGGAGGTAAGTATCTGATTGTGTATATATTGCTCCATATTGGCTTCATATACAAAGATTATGCATACACTGCTCCATATTGGCTTTACATACAAAGATTAAGCATAAACAGCTCCAGGTTGGCTTCAGATACAAAGATTATACCGGCACCGCTCTAGATTGGCTTCAAATACAAAGATTATTCATACAATGCTCCTGATTGGCTTTAGATACAAAGATTATGCATACACTGCTCCATATTGGATTCATATACAAAGAATTTGCAGTCAATACAAATAATCCGATATTTTCTTTAGCCACATACTATTTCATTAACATTTTAATCACACATCCCATTGTTTTATACAATTGATTTTTTTATGTTAGGGTAATTACAAGACATTGCATACAATGAAAACAAATTGTATTATGCCATAGTTGTAAAATACATTTGAAATGTATTGACCTATACAGTTCAGTACATGTGTGTTACGACATATTTCCTGGCAATTCATTACCAATTATGGATAATTTTTCTCACATGATTGCTATTTTAATTTTCTTCTTTTATTGATGAATGTAGGACTTAGTGAAAAAGAGAGAAAAACATAACACAGTAAGGTATAATTATATAACACTCACTCAAAAACATTTAATAAAGATCCTTCAATAATACCAGTTTTTTTTTTTTTTTAGCATTTTCCTTTATCCATCTTGGTGCTCCTAAATAGATATGAACCCAAACCAATGTGGAAAACAATAAAAAGAACAGAAATACATTGGTTACTACAACTATATATATAAATATACATACATACATACATACATACATACATACACACACACACACACTTGCAAGGGCATAAACATGTAAACCTAAATGCAAAGTAGGACATACATGGATGTTTGTATTATCCTTGGCAAGCAGTACCAATCATTGAAAGGATTGTCTATGAGCTGGGGAATCTTCTGGTGGCCCTGATGGTCTGCTTTCAGGAAAAAAAAAACATCTAGCACCAACAATTTTAGGTATATCCTGCTAATATTTTGTGACTCCTAAAGATGTGTGTTTTAGAACAATAAACTTGTCAGGCTGCAACCTGTTTGCAAGCTCATAAAGGCTGTATCCAGTTATTTCTGTATCCGATGGGCACCTTGCTAGTTGGGCCACCAATGGGAACCTTCCCTAGTGTGGCCACAGAATAGCTCCTGCCCAGTCCGACCATAGACGAGCTCGTACCCTGTTCCTTGCATCCTTGTAAGCTGTATTTGTGTCCTGCCCTAAAGCCCTGTAATGGGACTACCCTGTCTTAGAGGCCTGTTAGGAGCCCATTCTGATGCCTGTTAGAGGGTTTCCCTGTTTTGTGCTTCTGTTCCTATATTCTCTTACTCTGATTCATTTCTGGTTTCTCTGTTGTTTGTTATTCTGTTTTGTTCCATTCCATGTTTTCCTTACTACTACTTATACTTGTTGCTCAGTTCCTCTATTTAAATTTTTCCACACCCGTTCAGTTTATTTCAAGCTTCCAGTTTGTGTAGCCCTGCTACAATTGTGTGTTTTTGTGTGTGTCTGTGCAGTTTCAGTTATTAGATTCAGTTATTAGTTTATTGTTAATTCTAGTTTTAGGGACTTGCCTAATGTGAGGTACATTGACGCTGGTTGGCAAGTGTATCATCTTATGGCCATCAAGTGTAAATAAACACTCACCATCTCAGAGTATTATGCTAGTTCCTCTATTTATGTTTCCTTACCCTCTTTCCTTGAAGAGTTTGAGTATCTCGACTCCTCACTCTGTCCCTTGTGCCCCTTACTCCTTAGCCCTGTCCCATGCTTGTTTTCCTGTGCTTATATCTGTCTATGAATGTCTCTTTAGTTCTGTAGTACTGTCTTTTGCCTTTAGCTTGTTCATGTATGTTTTAGTTCTGCTTTTTCTCCTTAGTCTGTTCTATAGTCCTGAATACTGTATTTAGCTTATTCAGTTTCTGCTATGCTTGGTTTATCCGTCCCAGCCTACAGACTATTCTATCAAGGTTGTGTCCCATGCCTGCTTCAGGATGTCTGCAGGGTTTCTCCATTTCCCACCTCGGCTATACTCGATAAAGCAGTTGCTTTCACAGGGCCCTGGAATATGCCCACACAAACCTGGAGCCTCAAGAGGAGTGTGGTTACGGGGCACCAGGCCCTGTGTCTCTACTCTCGCCAATTAACTCCTGTGTAACATTAATGGGCTCTCAGGGTCCAATGTTATCTGGCCCCCGTCCCTTCACTATATAAGTATTTTCATCTGCATTTTTATTCTTCTTTTTTCCAACCTGCATACATGGCTCAACCAGTTGCTTCAATGGTGGGGATAGGGGTTTCCCAGATGTATTCACCACAGAGTGTGAAAGCCTGAAAAATGTCCTTAATCTGTTCTTGTTGATAGCATAGCATGTGGTACAATGGGGTTTGTGTGTTCCCCAATAAGTACAGATCCCTCTCCCTGATTCTATATTTTGTTGCACGTTATAATGATTCAGAATGCAGAGTGTCGTGTGACATCCTGCCTCTCTTATTCTGCTGCATCACAGCAGGAAGAGGGAGCTGTAAAAAATGGGAAATACACACCGACACCCTGTTATCTGTTATTCCCCTCTGCCAAAAAGGAATATAAGCGTGGGAGAAGAGGGTCCTCTGTTGCTGAAGAGAGAATGTCCTGTGATACTGGGGAGAGTCTTTTGTAATTTATTATCACTCAGTTCCATAGCAACTAATAGATCTAATAGAATAGAGCTCATCACTCATTGTTGCCTTGCTATCCAAAGACAATGAATTTATATACAAAACACAATTGAGAATCCACAGGTTTGACAAATCTTTGATAACTCAAAGAAGAAATCTAGCATTGAACATTTGATTTGACTTTTAATATTTTTCCTTTACTTCTTAAATTTCAAAATGTCGATAAAAATATAACGTCTACAGGCTTTTGCTGTGACTGCTTTACAAAATATATGAAGGGATACACTTATCTTTAAAATAATCGTTTTTTTTTCACTTCATTATTTCCTAAAAATACCATCCCATTGTTAACAAATGTGTTAATAAAGTGCAAATTAATAGAACACAATAGGACATACAAAATTATATACAAAATGTATACATTTACATATATATTAAGGTTTTTCACTGACTGAGTCACTCACACAAGTCCACACAACACTCCAGCATCTTCAGAATGATCACAGTTATGAACATTCCATTGTATGTAGGAACACTGTAAGATGGAGCTTTCATTTCCATGACATTTAACATTGTCAAGGAAAATGTACCCACTGCCTCGTCCATACCATGCTTCTCCTTGGGCTTTGAAAGCAGCACCACAGCCTAAGGATCGACATGCCACCTTTGCAGCCTTCAGATCCCATGCATCGTCACATATCGTGCCCCACTGTAACAGGAAAAATATTTCCAGACGACCTTCACAGCGGTGGCTGCCATTTACCAACCGTACAGACCCTGAATAATGTAAGAGGTAAAAGGTGCTTGCATTAGTCAGGTAAGCTATACTATGTTTCTATTTTCATGAGATTCAACATGAATAAATGCAAAGTTACGCATTTTGTAAACAAAAGTGAAAATTTTAACTTTAACATTTTTATGTAAATTCTTAAAGCTCCAGTAATGGTTCAGCTGTTTCTGCTGCTAATTGGGATGATAACTGGGAGATAAAGATTTTAATTTGAAAAAATACTTAGGTCAATGGTCCTGTAGCTACTGATCCAGATCAACACATTAAGATGCACTGCTTACAATATCGTTACAGGACAGAAGCACAGAGATTTCTGTACAGTAGAGGATAGATTATCCTCTCATGGATTCTCTGATTTCTGAGATAATCAGTAATTTATCCATCTTTATTCAAAGATAATATGCCTAAAACACTGGTTAACAGATCTTTAAGGCCAGATCATTTTTTTTTTCTTATTCACTACCTGTCTTTTCTGGAATATAATCAGTGAATGTCCTTTTTGATATAGCTTACTGTCCGGAATAGTGGAAATCAGTAAATGCAGTCCATTCTCTTCTGATTACCTCAGAAATCAATGAATACCACCAGGATGTGCACATGAGATACAAATGATTATATGCAAAATTGACTATCTGCCATACTTAGTGATCTATTACATGATTATATGTCCAAATATGCCAAAATTATTTATATTTAAGGAGCAAGACAAGAGGCATTATTTTAGATATGGAAGATACTGACATCGCTTCCCTCTGAAATACTGTTTTTGCTTGAATATAAGATGACCGAGTGAAAGTGGGCTTCTTTATTTAGACCCATAAGGGGGCATGTATAAACAAAATACTGGTGCAATCGGCATGTGCGTCAATCTATAAAGTGTTATTTACGCCGAATGCATAGATTTAATTTGTGTCGGCACTTTTTATGGAGTTTTTATACATGTCCCCATAGTGTCAAATACTTACTTTGGAGTTCCTCTGTTATTCGTTCTGCTTCTAAAGTGGACTTTTTGTGGTTTTATATATATATATATATATATATATATACTTTCACACAGTGGAGCTTGCATTATACTTCTTTAAATACCTTTCATATCCCTACTGGACTAATGTGAGTCCCTACACGACTTGAGTTTAAGGGAAGACTTGAGGGAAGCATTGCTTCCTATCAAAAACATTCCAAAACACTTGATTTGGAAGAGAAATGGAAGGAGAATCAACATAAAGTGTTACGTACTGGAAATGAAGCAAGTCTTCCCCCAGGAGGAAATTTGGCAACATTCCAGACAATAGTAGGGTTATGGAGGGAGAGCCACAACTACCACATAACTTAACCCCTTAACGACAGATGACGTGCCAGGCACGTCACGGCAAATCGAGGACTTGCCGACAGGTGACGTGCCTGGCACGTCATGCACTAAACTGAGTAAAGAAAGCGACCAGCGGTCGCTTTCTTTACTCTAACGGTGTTGCTACAATGCCTCTAGGTAGAGGCATTGTGCAACACCCCCCAAATGTGCAGGGGCGCGCTACGATCACTCCACGGAGTGATCGTAGCAGCCATTTAAAAATGGCTGCGCCGGCTGCACACATGTGCTTAGAAAGCGAACGATCGTTCGCTTTCTAAGCATCTCCGGTGTTGTTAAAGTGCCTCGCCAGCGAGGCACTTAACAACACCTTGATGCTCCCCAGAACCGATGGTGGTCGCTCTCCTGAGCGACCCCATCGGCTCAGTAGAAGGGAACGCTGCCTATACAGGCAGCGCTTCCCTTCTAATGGCAAGAGCATCGGAAGTGAAAGTATTTCACTTCCGATGCTCTAGGGGGAGCCAATCGATGCCTGCACAACAGATCTATGTGATCTGTGTGCAGGCATGTATGGTAAGTGCTCTGATGAGCACTTATCATACTGTCAAAGGCAATATTAGCAAATATTGCCTTTGACAAGTATTGATCTGCCTCCCTCACCTTACTAGTTTTAGTAAGGGAGAGAGACAGATCAGATAAAGTAAAAAAATAAAATAAAATAATAAAACAAATATTTAATAAAATTTTAAACACCAAGGGCTTTTATAAAAGCCATTTAACCCCTTCCCTGCCATTGATCGCTGTGTACGCAGTGATCATACACAGCAGCACATTTTTTGCTGTCTGTGCATTTTTTAGGGGTTAATTTTTTTTACTGTAATTCATTACAGTATAAAAAAAAAGCTCTTTTAAGAGAGATTAACCCCTTTCTTGCTGTAGATCACTGCCTAAGCAGAGATCTGACGCAAATGCAGCAATCTTGCTGCAGAAGCATTTTTAATTTTTTTAAAACTTTTTTATTACACCCGTCACGTGTTAATTATACCCGCTAGGGGACTACGTTTAACGTGATTTTTTTTTTAAATAAGAGCTATTAACCCCTTCCTTGCCGTATATCACTTCCTAAGCAGCACATATGGTCACTGCCTAAGCAGTGCATATGGTCACTGCCTAAGCAGCGCATATGGAGCAATTTAGTCGCAGAAGGATTTTTTTTTTGCTATCAGCATTTTTTTTGTCAGACTCGCTAGGGGTTAATTATACCCACTAGGGGATTACGTGTATTCCTTTTGAAGCTGTCTGAACACGTGTATAGCGATCAGTAACAGCCGATCAGTGGCAAAGGTGGTTTGGTGATTTCTCAGATGAGCATCACCATTCGTCTGGTTCGATCAATATTGGTAAATATTGTTCTGACCCATATGGATCTGCCTCCCTCTCCTCACTTGAGTTTTAGTGAGGGAAAGAGACAGATCTGTATAACATAATTTTTTAATTGTAATAAATTAAATAAAATGTTAAAAAAATTGTGAGTCCCAAGGGGTTTTATAAAAGCCATACCCTTTGTATAGTGTAGTGTATTAACCCCTTCCCTGCCACTGATCACTGCACAGCAGAAATTTTTTTCTTGTCTGTGCATTTTTAGGGGTTAATTTTTTTGTACAGTACTACAAAGGCTCTTATAAGAGCTATTAACCCCTTCCTTGCTCTACATGTTCAAATTCCAAGTTTGAAAATCAAAAAGCGCACCTCTCAAATGTAGCCTTTCAACACCCAACAAAGCTGACAAAGCTATGCATGGGTGGTATCCCTGTGCTCGGGAGATGTTGCTGAACATATATTGTGGTATTGTTTGTCAGTGACACATACCGAAATATGTGAATTTGTGTCTAAAGTACAATGTATGTGGGAAAAAATACACAATAAAATGACTACCACAAACTTTGACAAAGGCTGGTGGTAGAATTGGTGCATGGAAAGTGTTAAAATAACACCATTTAAAATAGCCTAGGGTGTCTACTTTTACAAAATATATACTTTTTGGGGTAAAATACACTGTCCTACTTTAAAAAAAAGTCCCAAATGAAAGATGGGCTCAGGCTGGCTACACGTCAATATTCCAAGTTGAAAATGCGCACCTTCACAATGTGGCCCTTTTAGCCCCCAAACAACCCAACAAACCTATGCATGGGTGGTATCCCTGTACTCAAGAGATGTTGCTGAACACTTATTGGGGTGTTATTTGGCAGTGACACATACCAAAATCTGTAAATTCATGTCTGAAGTACAAGGTTTGTGAAAAAAAAACACAAAAAAATGACTACCACAAACTTTGACAAAGGCTGGTGGTAGAATTAGTGCATGGAAAGTGTAAAAATACCACCATTTGAGATAGCCTAGGGTGTCTACTTTAAAAAAATATATGGGTTGATGTGGTAAAATACACTGGCTGGTTTCAAATATGTCCCAAATGGGACATGGGTGCAGGCGGTCTGCATGTCAAAATTTCAAATTGGAAAACCAAAAACTTCACCTCCCAAATTTGGCCTTTTACCCCCCAAACAATCCAACAAACCTATGCATGGGGGGTATCCCTGTACTCAAGAGATGTTGCTGAACACTTATTGGGGTGTTATTTGGCAGTGACACATACCAAAATCTGTAAATTCATGTCTGAAGTACAAGGTTTGTGAAAAAAAAACACAAAAAAATGACTACCACAAACTTTGACAAAGGCTGGTGGTAGAATTAGTGCATGGAAAGTGTTAAAATACCACCATTTGAGATAGCCTAGGGTGTCTACTTTTAAAAAATATATGGGTTGATGGGGTAAAATACACTGGCTGGTTTCAAATATGTCCCAAATGGGACATGGGTGCAGGCTGTCTGCATGTAAAAATTTCAAGTTGGAAAACAAAAAACTGCACCTCACAAATTTGGCATTTTAGCCCCAAAACAACCCAACAAACCTATGCATGGGTGGTATCCCTGTACTCAGGAGAAATAGTAGAATCTAGTTAGCATGTTTTTTCGTTCGCTATTGTCGATGAGGAGAAGTTGTTTCAAATAAAAACAAAGAAATTTGTGTATTTTTTTTTTTTTACCATATTTTATTATTTTTTTTTAATAATATGATAAGATATGATCAAAAATATGGCATCCATAGAAAGCCCTTTTTGTCCCGATAAAAACAATATATAATATGTGTGGGTACAGCAAATGACGAAGAAGAAAATTACTGCTAAACACAAACAGCACAGAAATGTTAAAATAGCCATTGTCCAGAAAGGACAAAAATGTTTCAAAGGCTCTGTCCTTAAGGGGTTAAAGGACAAAAATGTGAAAAACATTACATTTAACCCCTTAGTGACCGTGTGCTCTGCTGCATTTGATGTACCTTGAAGACCAGAATTCCATTATTTTTGTTATGTTTACTGAACGGTGAATTTCTTTCTTTGTGTTCAGTCCACCCACACAAATTATATATCATTTTTTAAAGGACGGATAGGGCTTTAATTTGATACTATTATTTTCATCATATGATATTATTTACTATTAAAAAATTATATATAAAATATGAAGAAAATATGCCATAAAAAAACACATTTTCTAACTTTAACCTAATTTTTTTTTAAAAACAATTACAAATGGTAAAAAAGACCCTGTCTATATATTTCTAATATTTGTCCTGAGTTTGGAAATACCAATGTTTCAATGTTTGTCTATGTTTTATTTCAACTAATAGGGCAATAAACAATATTAGTGTTTTTTTTTTTCATTTTATAACCATTTTCTTCTACAGTGCCCTTTTTACCCCAACCCTTAATTTACCCTAACCCTTAATCTACCACCACCTTTTAATCTAACCCTTGTACTCACCCGAACCACCCTGTAACCTCAATTATAACCCTAATTATGACCCTAACCCTAGGGTTAGCTTTTTCCATTTATTTATTTATTTTCTTTATTTATTTTCTTTATTTTCTATTTCTAACTGTAATATTCTTGACTGCCTGTAGGGGCAGTCAAGCAACGGTTTTAGAGCGACAGAAGAGATTTGTTTTTTCTCTCTTCTGTTGCTCTCCTCTGGGCACGCTGTATTGGAGGAGCACGCTCCTCCAATACAGCACCCACCAGCGATCACCGGGTGATCGCGATGCCCAGGGGGGCACAGAAGGTGTTGCATGATGCCCATCAGCTTTCACTGCCTATGTGTGTAATGCGCATAAGATCACATTCGCGGTGAACGTATGCACGTGCGCGCGCGGGGGGGGGGGGGGATCTGAAGCAGCCTCTGGGAATAGGTGCAAACATGTAGCGTTGCGCTCCTTCATGAAAACTGAGGACGTATATATAGGACCATGCTTTTCAGAATGTATATATACGTCCTTATGCGTAATGGGGTTAAAGAAATAGATTATTCATGAAAGACACTTATGGATAATAACAATTAAGTTGTCTGTTTGATGACAGTAGCAGGATGCAATGGTTGGTCATCAGTTGTCTCAATAGGAATAGGTGTAGGCAAAGTACCAGGGAAATATTATTTTTAACTGCAAATGTAGCATCAATAAAGCACCCCACAGCACCAGAGTCTAATCATGCCTTGGGAAAGACTGACTCCGCAGCCATTTCAGAGTGAAAGGAATAACCAATCTCTTGTTTTCAATAGTGGGAGAACAGACAATTCCACCAAGGGAGATCTTACTATTCCTCCCTACGTGTATTAGTTCTCCAACTTGGGGCAGGTGTGCACTCTATGGTCTTTTTTTTGACACAACTAATACAGAGATTCTCAGTACACCTATACTTTTTCTCTAACACTGAGAGTTTAGTAACCCCTAGCTGCATAAGCTCTTAGTTAGAGTCAATTTGGGTTACATTTTACTTTGGAAATCATACGGTAACTCGGGTTGGTGTGATTTATAGGCCCCCTGGACAAATAGAGGAGTTAGATAATCCACTAGTTGAGGAAATAGCTAAAATGACAATGAAGGGAGAAGTGATCATCACGGGTGACTTTAATCTTCCTGATGTGAACTGGAAATCCAAAATAGCTACTTAGCATTACATGTATTCCATAAACCGAAAGTCTATAAACCGAAAGACATTTGGTTTATAGACTTTCGGTTTATAGAATAGCAATAGCATTACATATATTCCATAAACCGAAAGTCTAGAAATCGAATGTCTTTTGGTTTATAGACTTTCGGTTTATGGAATACATGTAATGCTATTGGCTTTCTATAAACCGAAATAGAGTCCCCATTCATACGAATAGGTCAATTAACCTATTCGTATGAATGGGGACTCTATTTCGGTTTATAGAATAGCAATAGCATTACATGTATTACATCTGAGAGTCAAATAGAAGCGTCAAATATTGTGCTTACAGCGCACTTTGAAAAATTCTAATAGTTTTGGGTGGTAAATAGTATATTTGCGTCTTGCGGTGCACTTCATATCTGAGAGTCAAATAGAACCGTCAAATACTGTGCTTACAGCGCACTGAAAAATTCTAATAGTTTTGGGTGGTAAATAGTACATTTGCGTCTTGCGGTGCACTTCATATCTGAGAGTCAAATAGAACAGTCCAATACTGTGCTTACAGCGCACTTTGAAAGATTCTGGCAACCTCCTCCAGTGCCGCTTCCACCTACACCGCCACGGTCACCGCCTCCTAAACCTATGGGTCACTTAGTATAAACTGAAAGAGAATACCCTGCATTTGTAATTTGTATGTATTTTATGTTATTTGAAGTTATTTCCCTATCCATATTTTTTTGCACGGCACTTGTCCTACTCTTACCCCCATTTTACTTCCTTTTGCAGCCCTCTAGCCCTTTCCAGGACTTTTTTATAGGCATTTTAGTGGCCAAAAGTTCGGGTCCCCATTGATTTCAATGGGGTTCGGGGTCAAGTTCGAGCCCAAACCCGGACTTTTTTCCGAAGTTCGGCCGAAACCGAACATCCAGGTGTCCGCTCAACTCTAATTATGTGTAAAGGAGTTATTATCAGACTAGAGCAATTGAAATGGAGTCCAGGAGAAATGGGATTATCTAAAAGTTGCACTAATGAAGGCAACAGAAAATTGCATTAGGCTTGTAAGAGCAAAATATTGAAGAAACCACTGTGGTACTCTGCAGAGGTGGCCAAAATAGTAAAAAACAAAAAGCTAGCATTTAGTAATTATAAAAAAAACTCATAGTGAGGAAGATAGAAAGATCTATAAGAGTAGGCAGAAAGAGGCAAAGCAAACTATAAGAGCTTCCAAACCACACGCAGAAGAGAAAATAGCCCAGTCAGTGAAAAAGGGGGATAAAACATTTTTTAAATACATAAATGAGAAAAGGAAAGTAAAAAGACATTAATTATATTAAAAAACAAAAAAATGGTGCTAGGTAGAAGAGGATAAAGGCCTAGCAGACTGGCTTAATGAATATTTTTGTTCGGTTTTTACAAATAAAAATGAGGGTAAGGGACCTCATTTAGGGAAAATGATTAATGAATCTTTTGATGCAAGTAAGTTTACAGAGGAAGCGGTTTTACTTCAGCTGTCTAAAGTAAAGACAAACAAGTCGATGGGCCCTGGTGGGATGCATCCAAAGTCAAATCAACACAGTAAAGGAAGAAGAAAAACTACCACAACTAGAGGACATAGTCTAAAATTAGAGGGACAGTGATTTAAAAGTAATATCAGGAAGTATTACTTTACTAAGAGGGTGGTGGATGTATAGAATAGCCTTCCAGTGGAAGTGGTAGAGGTAAACACAGTCAAGGATTTTAAGCATGCGTGGGATAGGCACAAGGCTATCCTAGCTATAAGATAGGGAACTGGGGACTAAGAAAAGTATTTAGAAAATAGGGCAGACTAGATGGACCGAATGGTTCTTATCTGCCGACACATTCTATGTTTCTATCATGGGAAGACACAGGAACAGGATTAAAAAATGTTCGTGCCAGATAAACCAAAGGCCTATAATTTATCTCTTGATAGCTGGTGCTATAACGTCTTCTAGATCTAATGTGAAGTCTTTAGTGGCTAACTCATGCTTCTCAGACATACCATTCCAAAAGACTGCAACCAGGGTTTCATTATTCCAAGCTACTATGACTGCTATAGTTGTAAATTCAATAGCATATTCTCCTACAGAGCAATATACCTAGGAATTATACAAAAGAGGCATGAGAGGCAGTAGCAGTTCTCCCCAGCACATCACAAGTCTGGCGAAAAGCCTGAATAAATTCTGAGTAATTGTTTACTACAGAAGAATAACATTTCCAGTGAGGAGAGGCCCAGGCTAGGGCTTTGTCTGACAGCAAAGAAATAATGTAACCAATTTTAGTACAGTCAATGGGAAATATATTAGGAGATAGTTAGATATAAATGGAACATTGATTGAGAAATTCTCTGCAGGCTGTGGGTTCAACATCAAAGTGAAGAGAAGCAGGCAATCTGAAAGGGTTTGCAGGAGTAACAGGTGTAGCCAGAGGCATGACAGAAGCAACTGGCTGGACTAGAGCAGGAGCTGAAACAAGAGCCTTTCTGGCCATCTGCATAGCCTGGGTAAATTGAGCAAGCGTCTGGTGCAGATTAACCAGATATGCCTTGTGAACAGTCAACATATTCCCTTAAGCTTGCAGAGCTTCTCCCACAACAATCAGATAGCATCAGCAGCAATCTAGCATAAAGCAGAAGCCACGCAAAGGGTGGTGATCTGTCTGAGAGTAGGGAATAAATAGCTAACAGAGAGATTTTTTTTTGAAGTCCGAGGCGAAGTGCCTTTAATGTTGTGCTCTTTTTCCCAACCCAAAAGTGCAATGTTCGCTAATGGGGCAGAATGGAGCAGGTTTATATACTCTCTCCTCTATACTCTCCCTTCTCTGGAACCCAATTGCTCCCTGCCCACCTCGACCATAAGGCCAGACAGGTGGGTGTTGCCCCTTTGCCTCACGGTGCAGTGAACCTCTTTGGTCTTCTTCGCTTCCCAGCCAGAAGGCCAGCACTGGAGGGTTGAATCTTCACCCCAGGGCCCTCAGTTGCCAACTTCCGGACACATGGGGTTCCTCTGGACTTCCTCTGGAAGTGAGATGCCCTCCTCTCCCTACCCACTGACCCCAAAATATAAGTGTCCATATTTGGCCATTTGCAATGTTGGGAGATATGAAATAAGGGAGCCATCTTAAAATGACCTCACATCCTGTCAGCAGTCATCTTGGATAATGGCAATAAGTCAAATCAGCTGGTTGCTGGAGTAAGTCTGGTGAGTGCAGTCTGGGTGATGGGGTAAATTCTGGGTGCTCTGGTGAGTCCAATATGGGTGCCTGGGTAAGTGCTGTGAGTGCAATCTGGCTACTGGGGTAAGTCCCGTGAGTGCAATTTGGGGGCTGAAATTGGCACTTGAAATTGTGTTCAATGGGTTCAACTAAGATACAATAAATAATAATTATTATAGTTCACTGTTTCTCCATGGAAACAGTACGTACAGCTGTGTAGAGACCATCACATATTTTAGCTCAGAAAGGTCTGTAATTAAAAAAGTGTTAAGACTGAGAGCTGCAGGGGACCTGGATCCCCCTCGCAAGCAGCTGGGGGATGCTTTACCTAGTACCCGATATAATGGTTGCTGCATTTGTTAAGTAGGCATTTTATATATATAATTATTTGATGCTGCTGACTTAAATAATGCTGAATACATACCATCTTTTGGAGGGGTTGGAGATTCTGTTGTGACTTCAAAGCCACTTCCTTTGGAAAGCCATTCTGACTCTTTCAAACCTAAAAGTTTGGGGGTAAAAGAGAAATCAAACATAAATTAACAATGGCATGGACCGCCTACTTGTTCTATATTTGGGAATGAGCTCACGTAGTAGAACTGCCTGAAATGGCCTTGAAAGAATGGAAAGGACTGTCAAACAATACATGGGATCAACACAAAAAGAGGCAAATTAGTTTTGACTATATACAGCTTTGCCCAGCCATACTTTTGTTGAGTCCTGGGATGTGAAGGTGCGGAGCTAAAAGGGGTGTGATGCTGCGCCAGGAGCTCAATTCTCCTCATTTGGACAGTTTCCCACAGTTTAGACACTATGCTGTCTATGCACAGTGCAAAACACTATGCCAGGACAGACACAAATTTGATAGGACAAAAAACAGGACTATCCTGGCTAATTCAGGACAGTCGTTAAGCACGACAAAACTATTCCCATGTTGTAAGGGTTATTATAGGTTGCATGTGAATAAACAGTCACCTAAGGTCAGCTCAGCTTAAGTTTTAAGAGAATTTAATGAATGCTTCATTAGCATTAGTGATACAAACTGTGGCGTCCCAAGGGGGGTTCGGGGGTGCGGACCGCACCGGGTTGCGCTGATTTTTTTTGATTTTTTTCTTTCTGGCAGCCGCATCCGCTGGATTCGGCCGCTGGAAGAAAAAAAATCACCGCGACCGAATGTGAAGTTATGTCACATCCAGTGACTGTGTTTCCCTCCTCTGTGCAGGAGGGAACACTGCATGGAGACGTCCGGCCGGGGACACGGAGCAGCAGCTAGGCGGTAAGTGATGGGGAAGGGGGGAGGAGGAAGGAAGAAAACGAGCACTGGAATGGCACAATATTCCTGGTATCTGACTGGCACAATATTACTGGGCTCTGAATGGCACAATATTCCTGGGCTCTCAATGGCACAATATTCCTGGTATCTGACTGGCACAATATTACTGGGCTCTGAAGGGCACAATATTACTGGGCTCTGAATGGCACACCATTACTGGTATCTGAATGGGACAATATTCCTGGTATCTGACTGGCACAATATTACTGCTCTCTGAATGGCACACTATTACTGGTATCTGAATGACATAATATTACTGGGCTGTGAATGGCACAATATTACTGGGCTCTGAATGGCACAATATTACTGTCGCATTCAGGAGCGAGGTTGGAACCGCTTTGCAGAGAGATAGAGGTTAGTGCAACGAACCCAGGTAATAGAACAGAATTCTTCCGCCTGAAGGAAGTCCACCTTATGGTTGAGCCTCAGGTTACGTTCCCCCTGGTCTTTTGCACTCTGTACTACTACCAGAGTATCGAAGCTGAAACCAAGGTACTGGACTGGAAGCTGTAACAGGACCGAAGCCGAGGTGCAGGATAGGATGCTGAAACAGGACCGAGGCGAAGGTAACAGGGACACAGGCAAAAGAGTAGTCAGGCAGGCGATAAGTCGAGGCTGGCAGAGTTCAGGCGAAGTCAAAACAGGCAACAGGTCAGGACAGGCGGCAAACAGGCAAGGTCAGGTAGCAAAGTTCGGCAACAGTGATGAAAATGAGGCTTGGAAAGCAAACTAGGAAGTTGCATAAAAACCAAGATGGCGCCGCCGTGTGGAAGGGACTTCTATGGCAATAGCTAATTCTTAGGCAGCGTATAGTGTGGAGGAGTATGCGCTGCACTGCGTAAGCACATGCGTACATTTTCTGGAATCATAGCAGCGGATCCGGGACAGGACCTTGTGGTAAGTATTACACGCGCAGAAGAAGCGCGTGTCAAGCGGCGGCTAAGGTAAGCAGGACGTGTCCTGCAGCGCGACGGCACTGATGTGACAATTACTGGGCTCTGAATGGCACAATATTACTGGGCTCTGACTCCTTCATATATTAACCTCTCATCCACCACCCTCTCAGTAAAGTAATATTACTTTTCTGGACACAAAAAAAAAAAAACTTTAAAATATTTTCAGCCTTATCAAAAGCTTGAGGTGGACCACAAATATATGTATATAACTAGCTGCATGTATACTTATATGAACCTTTTAATATTATATTCAACTATTTTCATATGTAATGAAAATGTTATTGAAAAATTGTTAATTTCTTATTTTTATTACGTTTCCCTGCACCCACATTGCACCTAAAGGTCTTAACACAACACTATACAGTACCCACAGCACTTGGCTTGTACTCATATTGCACCCACATTTGGCATGCTGCAGTATACATTTTGCAGCCAGAACATACCACAGTGTCACTTTGTCCCACTGAACTGTCCCTGCAGAACATGCCACAGTGTCACTTTCCCCCATAGTACACATTATTTTGCCCCACAGAACATACCACAGTGTTTCTTTTTACCCCATAGTACATGTTATTTTGCCCCACAGAATATGCCACAGTATCAGTTTGACCACAGCCAATTTGCCCATTATGCCACAATTAGCCACGATTGCCAATATGCCACAGCCAGATTGCCAATATGCCACAGCCAATTTTGCCCATTTGCCAGTGTTATTTTTCCCATTTGCCAGTGTTAATTTGGCCATTTGCCAGTGTTATTTGCCATGTGTGCATAATTATTGGGCCCCATGTGTGGCATAATTAAGGGACTCTTTTGTGTGGCATAATCATGGGGCACCTGTGTGTGGCATAATTATGGGCCACCTGTGTGTGTGGCATAATTATTTGGGCAGAGGTGAGGCATAAATAGTGTGGCTCTGGTGTGGCATAATTTATGGGGCTCTGGTGTGGCATAATTTATGGGGCTCTGGTGTGGTATAATTTATGGGGCTCTGGTGTGGCATAATTTATGGGGCTCCTGTGTGTGGCATAGTTATGGGGCTCCTGTGTGTGGCATAGTTAATAGGTCATCTAACTGGCATTACTAAGGAATCTGTTTGGCATTGTATTGGAGAAAATCCAGGGGGGTGACACCATGAGTTTCTGCACCGGGTGACACCAACCCTAGTGATGGCCCTGGACACAAACATACTATTCACCTTGACAAATAACTCCAGCATCTTCGTGATGGCCACAGTTATGCTGACCCCAGCCCAGGTGGAAGCAATCTGTTAGACCTTTCTCTGTACCGTCACAGTCCACGTTGTCTAGGAGGATGGGACCACTACCATAGCCAAAATAACTCAAGGTTGTAGCAACAATTGCTGGACCACACCCCATCTGCCTGCAAACGACCTGAGCATTGCTGTAATCCCAGTCATCATCACATACAGTTCCCCAGCTGTTTTGATACAGCACTTCCACTCGGCCTTGGCAGCTGCTGTTTCCATTTATCAGCCTAATGCTGCCACCTGTTGTATAAAAGAATGATAACAAGTTTCCATTAAAATTGACAATCTTGTACTGTGATTATTAACATGTATGATGTCTATTTATCAACAAACTATGCAAAAATCAGGCCAAGTCAGACCAGAATTGAAATATAGGGGGTTATTCAAGAAAGATACGATTGCAGTGAAATCAGAAGATAATTTAAAACTTAAGGTCAAAGGAACTGAGTTGGAAAAAATCTTCCAACTGTTAATTACAGAACTGAAGTTAGCAGACTGGTTTTATGTCTTTGATTATAGCATCGTTGTCACCTTACATACATTTTATATCACCCAATCTCCATTTTTCTGTTGGGTATCTTTCTTTGGAAGAGAAGGGAATTAGTATCAAATAACCGCATAAATGATACAACAGACCTCTATAGTCCATAACATCAGTTGGGCATTGCTTGAAGAACTGCACCGACTATTTGCTTGACTAAAACACCTGCCACATGCTTTGGCCTTCAGAACCATTCTGCCGACATATCAACGAGTAATGTAAAATGTTCATTGATTCAATTTACATATTAATGGGTTCAGTGCTTTTTTATGAAATATATATAGATCAAAGTCTGCACTTTTGCATTGTATTTGTTTATTATATGTTTTTTTTTTTTTATACTGTGTCCAACATTATGCATATTCAAAGTCCTTGTAAAGAGTAAGGATACTTACTTTTCCTCCAAGGTTGTAGAATGGCAGTTGTAAGCAGGTCAGTTTCAGGAGAAGGTTGACCTCTGCCCCATGTAACTATGAAAAATACATAATCCGTTTTTGGCTGTGGCATTTGTATTTGAAAGCAGAGAGGGATGAGATAAAATGTGTTTTCTTACCTGTTGCTGTGTCTGTAAGAGATTCTGCAGTATCATGAGAGATGGGTGTTGTGTTTGGTGTTGTAGATGAGATCCCCAGACCTGAACAGTAACAATGAGTATATAACATATGTCACTTTCTCACAATAATTAAAATTAAACATAAAGTACACAAAAATAGTTCCCAAAATAGACAATTCTTTCATCCCGTCCAAAACTGGCCTTGCATTGCATACCTGCAAATATTCCTTGTTTGAGTTTCTAATTAATGAGACTGTTTCTTACTCAGATCTCGTCTAATGAGTCCATTAATCATGTTGCAAAAACATTTGTTGCACTCAATGTCATCATATTCATGGTCAATTTTTTTCATATATATATATATATATATGGGAGGCTTGTTTTGGAAAACTGTATTACAGGTGTAGTGCATTTATGTAATGTGCATCAGTAATTTGATGGTAATAAGCCTAGGTGTAGGGAATACTGGCATACCACAAAAATGTATAGCATCAAACTGATTAGCTTGTCTATAAGGGGGCATATATTTTATATATATATAAACACAGAAATTAGCAATTTTCTAATTAAGTCAAATTTATTAGACGTATATAACTATATATACCGTATTTTTCGCTCCATAAGATGCACCTCACCATAAGACACACCTACTGTTTAGAGGAGGAAAACAAGAAATCCACTCAATATGCCATGATTTAGCCACTCAATATGTCATTATATTGTCACTCAGTATGCCAGGATTTTGCTCTGCCACCCTCTTCCCCCCTTCCCCAGTACTTACCTCCTTGTTGCTCTGTCTCCGGTCGTCTCCTCCGTGCAGTCTTCTCTCCTGCACGGAGGAGGGAAACTCCAGTCGCATTATTTTTTTAAACTTTATTGAAGCAGCACGGCAACCAGTTTCCCAGAGACAGAACAAAAAGGAGGTAAGTACTGGGGAAAGTGGAAGGAGGGATGTCTTCCACGCCGCACGATATTCGCTCAATAAGACGCACAGACGTTTCCCTTTAAAATGTGCATCTTATGAAGCAAAAAATACGGTAAGTACATTCTTAATCACCATTTACCAACCATTTTTTAATTGCATACAGTGTTTAAATACAACTAAACTTTTTTTTCACTTTTGTTTCTAATAGCAGAGCTGAAATTAAACCTGTGTGATCCATAAAAATACATGTCTAATACCTTAGATTATGACTGCCTTTTCATTGACTGAAGTTGAACATTTCATAGGAGCCATCACACAAAATGTCATTATTATGATAAAAAAAAATAAATGTTGAAAAGTAGAGTGCCATAATATAAAAAGTACATTAAGAAAGGTAATTTATGGAAACAGTAAAGTTTATGAACAGCGCTGCAAATTATAATAAAATGCATATGGAAAGATTTTGTGTTTGGTAAGTTTCATAACATAATTCTAGTCTAACATAAGATAAGGCCAAGGACCAAAAAAGCTAGTAAAGGTTACAGGCCAAGTAGATGAGCCAATGGTTCTAATTTACAGACATATTGTATGGCGGGATGTATAAAGAGAAAAGAAGCAAGGTGATCCGGGCTGCCCAGGTGGGCAAAATCGATCAGGTGTAGAAAATCCCTGCTAATTCAACTCTAACTCTGGTGCCTTTTGCTGGTGTGAGACCCACACCAGTGATAACATATGAGAGAGAAAAAAGAGAGGTAGCAAAAAATGGCACTCTCGAGATGGTAAGTGTAAAAACTAGTAATTTTAATTGGAATGAAAAAATATCCAGTATAACGGTAGTAAATCACAGCAGAGGATAAGGAGGCAAAATAAAGAAGTGAGGACGGGCTTGACGCGTTTCGCGCTTCTAGCGCTTAGTCATAAGATGGAAACAGTGTGGGTGAAGGAGATTTAAATAGTGCACCAAAAGAGTGATGACACAAGTGGGTGGAGAGAGGGGGTGGTTGTATTCATTCACAGAAACCCTTTATTGAAAAGTTACAATGAATGTGGTTGGTCAGATAATTGGGTGTGTGAAGAGGAAACAACCACACCTCAAGTGAATGATACAATATAAATAAAGAAGTAGTGACTTAATGGTGCTTTAAGTGTGTCTGGACTGTTACTATTTAAAAACAATGTGGACATAGATAGGAGGAACAGAGTTTAATTAATAGAAGACAAACTAGGTTGTATTTTGTACATTATTTGTACTAGACAAAGAGTTATATATAGCAAAAAATGAAAATATTTAGAAACTGTATCAGCAGGGCCGGACTGGCCCACCGGGATACCGGGAAAAATCCCGGCGGGCCGTCTGCCCTGGGGCCGCTTTGCGATGCGGCCGCTCTCCATCCGTGCTGACTTCCGCTTCAACTAATTCGGGCCCCCGCCGGAAGTCAGCAGTCAGACGAAATCTTTAAAGCGGTGACGGCCGTCTAATTAGTTAAAGAGGTGACGGCGGCCGAATTAGTTGAAGCGGAAGTCAGCACGGATGTTGAGGAGATAAGCGCGTGAGGAAAATAGGTGGATAGCAATAGAAGACACTACAGGGGGGAAAGTGACTACAGTGGGGAAAGTGACTACAGGGGGAAAGAGACTAAAGGTTGAAAGAGTCTACGGGGGGAAAGAGTCTACAGGGGGAAAGGGACTGCAGGGGGAAAGTGACTACAGGGGGAAAGAGACTACAGGAGGAAAGAGTCTACAGGGGGAAAGAGACTACAAGGGGGAAAGAGACTACAGGGGGAAAGTGACTACAGGGGGGAAAGAGACTAAAGGGGGGAAAGAGTCTACGGGGGGAAAGAGTCTAAAGGGGGAAAGTGACTACAGGGGGGAAAGAGACTGTAGGGGGAAAGAGACTGTAGGGGGAAAGTGACTACAGGGGGGAAAGTGACTACAGGGGGGAAAGAGTCTACAGGGGGGAAAGAGACTACATGGGAAAGAGTCTACAGGGGGGAAAGAGACTACAGGGGGGAAAGAGACTACATGGGGGAAAGAGTCTACGGGGGAAACGAGTCTACAGGGGGAAAGTGACTACAGGGGTAAAGAGTCTACAGGGGGGAAAGAGACTAAAGGGGGGAAAGAGTCTATGGGGGGAAATAGTCTACAGGGGGAAAGAGTCTACAGGGGGGAAAGAGACTGCAGGGGGAAAGTGACTACAGGGGGAAAGAGACTACAGGGGGAAAGAGTCTACAAGGGGAAAGAGACTACAGGGGGGAAAGAGACTGCAGGGGGAAAGAGTCGACAGGGGGGAAAGAGACTAAAGGGGGGAAAGAGTCTACGGGGGGAAAGTGTCTACGGGGGGAAAGTGTCTACGGGGGGAAAGTGACTACAGGGGGGAAAGAGACTGCAGGGGGAAAGTGACTACAGGGGGGAAAGTGACTACAGGGGAAAGAGTCTACAGGGGGGAAAGAGACTACATGGGAAAGAGTCTACAGGGGGGAAAGAGACTACAGGAGGGAAAGAGACTACATGGGGGAAAGAGTCTACGGGGGAAAGAGTCTACAGGGGGAAAGTGACTACAGGGGGAAAGAGTCTAAAGGTTGAAAGAGTCTACGGGGGGAAAGAGTCTACAGGGGGAAAGGGACTGCAGGGGGAAAGTGACTACAGGGGGAAAGAGACTACAGGAGAAAAGAGTCTACAGGGGGAAAGAGACTACAAGGGGGAAAGAGACTACAGGGGGAAAGAGTCTAAAGGGGGGAAAGAGTCTACGGGGGGAAAGTGTCTACGGAGGGAAAGAGTCTACAAGTGGAAAGTGACTACAGGGGGGAAAGAGACTGCAGGGGGAAGTGACTACAGGGGGGAAAGTGACTACAGGGGAAAGAGTCTACAGGGGGGAAAGAGACTACATGGGAAAGAGTCTACAGGGGGGAAAGAGACTACAGGGGGGAAAGAGACTACATGGGGGAAAGAGTCTACGGGGGAAAGAGTCTACAGGGGGAAAGTGACTACAGGGGGAAAGAGTCTACAGGGGGGAAACAGACTACAGGGGGGAAAGAGTCTACAGGGGAAAAGAGACTACATGGGAAAGAGTCTACAGGGGGGAAAGAGACTACAGGGGGGAAAGAAACTACAGGGGGAAAAGAGACTACAGGGGGGAAAGAGACTACATGGGGGAAAGAGTCTAAAGGGGGGAAAGAGACTACAGGGGGGAAAGAGTCTACAGGGGTAAAGAGACTACAGGGGGAAAGAGACTAAAGGGGGGAAAGAGTCTACAGGGGGGAAAGAGTCTAAAGGGGGGACAGAGACTACAGGGGGAAAGAGACTACATGGGGGAAAGAGACTACAGGGGGGAAAGAGACTACAGGGGGAAAGAGACTACATGGGGGAAAGAGACTACAGGGGGAAAGAGACTACATGGGAACGAGTCTACATACTCTGGATCCGCCCCTGCGGGGCAAGTCCTGTGGTGCAATCTCTGGAGTGGGCTGGGTGCTGAGGCAAGTCCTGTGAGTACAATCTCAGTGCTGGGGGTATGTCCTGGGTGCTGGGTCAAGTCCTGTCAATGAAATCTGTGTGCTGGGGTATGTCCTGTGAGTGCAATTTGCATGCTGGGGGTAAGTCTTGTAAGTGCAATTTGCATTCTGGAGTTAAGTCATGTGAGTGCAATCTACGTGCTGGGGTAAGTTCTGGGTGCTGGGGAAAGTCCTGTAAGTGCTGTCCTGGGTGCTGGAGCAAGTCCTGTGAGTGCAATCTGCATGCTGGGGTATGTCCTGGGTGCTGTGGTAATGTCCTGTGAGTGCAATCTGGGTGCTGGGGTAAGGTTATATCCCACACACTGCCCTGATATATACCACTGCACAGGGCAATATATGTCCTAAGTATGTACAGAAGGTTATGTATCACACTGCCCTTGTATATATCCCTACAAAGGACAATTCATATAACCATGTGTACAAACTGGGACCTCTGTATTGCCCTGTCCATAAGTTGTATATCAGGGTGTGACATATTACCTTGTTGTGTGCATACTGGTGGTATAAATTGCAATAAGTCTTATCTATAAATAATACACTCTTCAGATGTGCTTTTAAAAATGTGTAGTTTTCCTTTTTGTGAACAAAAAATAATGTTATGCTATGGGGCTGGTTTAAAAATATTTCCAGGGCTGGTTTTTATTGCCAGTCCGGCACTGTGTATCAGATATCGTTTTGAATATATTACTGCATAAGTGATAGTTTATAAACTGATAGAGGTTTCATATGGAGGCTAAAATAAATATGAATAGTAATGATAATGTACAATATGAATTGGTTAAAATAAAGCAAGATTAATATATTTGTAAATATATAGAGAGATATACAGCAGTTGGGAACCGGGAGAGGGGAATGAGCTAAAGTATGTAGTTGATTAAAGGGGGGAGGGGGTGGAGAGAAGGGAAGAAGAATAGGGACAAGAATTAAATAGGTATGAAAAGTCAGTGTGACAGTGAAAGACGTTGGGGGGGGAGGTGAAGAAGGAAAAAATAGAGACAAAAGTGAAGTGAATGTGACAAATAAGTAAAGAGGAAGAAAAAAAAGGGGAAGGAAGAAGGAGAATAGGAGCAAAGATACAAACAAATCAATGTGAAAGTGAAAAACGTGGGGAGGAAGGAAGTGATAAAGATAAGGCAATAATAAAGTGGATGTGACTAATAAGTGTTTGCAGTGAGAAACGTAGAAAGGGAGGAACTGAGGAAGGAAAAGGATAGAAGCAATAATATGGAGGTGGCTAATAAGTATAAAGAGTGAAAAACGTAAGGAGGGAGAAAGTGAGGAAGAAAAGAGATAGAGGCAATAATGAGGTGGATGTGACAAAAAAGTGTAAAAAGGAAAAAGAAAAGAAGAAAAAGAAAAAAATAGTTATTTGAAAAAACAGGAAACATCATATTCCTTGTTCATTCCCTTCGGTACACGTGTTCCCAGTGTGAAGATCCAAAAGGTTTCTCTCTGGCTCAATTTCTGTGGAAGGTCTCCTCCTCTTATGTTTTGTTTTACACATTCAATTATTTGTACCATAAGTGGTGAGGTACTACCAGAGGCACAGCTGTGGAAGTGATCGCTAATGTTGGAGCCTGCATCATTCTCGACATCATTGAGGTGCTCTCTTATTCTAGCTTACAGTTGTCGAGAGGTGCGTCCCACATACATCTTGCCACATTTTTGACAAGTGATTGTGTAGATGACATTTTGAGTACATCTGTTTGCATGTTAATTCAGGGAGTATGTCTTCCCATCTAGAGAGGAAATTATTTGATTAGAAATGTTAATATGTGAGCACACCTTGCATCTTGTGTGACCGCATTTGAAAGTTCCTCTGGAGTCCAGCCAGGTTCTGTTTGTGTCAGATTGATGTGGTGTGTAATGGCTGGGGGAGAGAATATTCTTAAAGGTGCATGCTCTTCGAGAAGAGAATCTGATGCCCTTTGATATGATTTCATTGAAGTGAGGATCTATGTTTAGAAGTGGCAAGTATTTCTTCACCACATTAACTATATCTGTGTAGTTCTTACTATACGTAGTGCAGAAAGTAATTGTTGTGTAATTTTTTGTTTTTATTATTTGAGGTGGTTTTGAAGATAGGAGTTGATCTCTGCTTCGATTTTGGACTTTCAACATTGCTTCGGATATAGAGTCCGTATTATATCCCCTACGGTTAAGTCTTGAGGATAGTTGTTCAGCTTTTATGTTGAAGTCTGATTCTTCTGAGCAGTTTCTTTTCAGTCTAATGAATTCCACTTTGGGGATATTCTTTTTGACATGGGTAGGATGACAACTACTTGAAAGGAGTATTGTATTTGCAGCAGTTACCGTATTTATCGGCGTATAATACGCACTTTTTCTCCCTGAAAATAGGGGGAAAATGGTGTGTGCGTGTTATACGCCGAAAAATAAATAAATCTAAAACTTACCTCGTTCCTGCTCTGTCCCCTGGTGCTCTGAAGCTGCGTGGCTGTGAGGGAAGCGTTGTGAGCTTCCCTCCAGCCACGCGGTCAATAAAGTGTGTTTTTTTTAAACACACTTTATTGTTCCGCGCGGCTGGAGGGGAGCTCACAACGCTTCCCTCACAGCCACGCAGCTTCAGAGCACCGGGGGACAGAGCAGGAATGAGGTAAGTGCTGGGGTCTGGGGAAGGGGTGGGGAGGAGGGTGGCATAACGAGCATACTAAGGGGCAATATCCTGGCATATTGGGGGCAATATCATGGCATATTAAATGGCCTATTGGGGGCAATATCATGGCATATTAAATGGCATATTGGGGGCAATATCCTGGCATATTAAAATGGCATATTGGGGGCAATATCCTGGCATATTAAAATGTCATATTGGGGGCAATATCCTGGCATATTAAAATGACATATTGGGGGCAATATCCTGCATATTAAATGGCATATTGGGGGCAATATCCTGCATATGAAATGGCATATTGGGGGCAATATCCTGGCATATTAAAATGGCATATTGGGCTTCAAAGTTCTTTATTTGAAATTTACGTTTTTTTCCTTCTTAAAATGAGGTGCGTGTTATCCGCTGGCGCGTGTTATACGCCAATAAATACGGTAGTTTTCTGTAGCTTCTTGAAATGACTCTCCCTTGTGTCGAATCTCCTAGGAGTTCAAGGTCCAGGTAGGTTATAGCCTTGGCATCTATTTGTATCATAAGGGATATATTCACCGAGTCATTGTTAAGATAGTTGTGAAAAGAGGATAGATCCTCAAGTGATCCATTCCAGATAAATATCGATATACATCCCATAGTATGAGATGTTGTGTTTAAATGGGTTATTCTCAGAGATGATGGTGGATTCTTCCCAAGCCCCCATGAGGAGGTTGGCATATGAGGGCGCAAAACGCGCCCCCATTGCAGTACCTCTTATTTGAAGATAGTACTCTCCGTTGAATAAGAAATAATAACGAGTTAGCAGAAAGTGAACTGATTGTAATAAAAATGTGATGGTATCAATGTCATAGTTGCTATGTTTTTCAAGCATAGAATGTAGTGCTTTCAAACCTTCATCATTGGGAATGTTCGAATATAGGGCAGCAACGTCTATTGTTGCCCAAGTGTTGTTGGGTGACCAGTTGAAGGTAGAGAGTTGTCCCAGAATATCCTTTGTATCTCGAATGTAACTCTTCAAGTTATGTACCAGTGGTTGTAGATATCTGTCAACCAGGTTAGAAAGACCCTCTCCCAAGGAATTTATACTGGAGACAATAGGTCTGCCTGGGGGGTCAATGGTGCCCTTATGGATTTTTGGTAGATGGTAAAAAGTAGGTATCGTGGGTTGTTGTTTATTGATAAATTGGTACTCATCTAGATTTATTATCCCTTTTTGGAGGCCCCTCTGTAGTAGATTATCGAGTTCCAATCTGTATGGTCCTGTAGGGTTAGTAATAAGCTTTTCATATGTGTCTCTGTCTGAGAGTTGTCTCATTGCTTCCTTGAGGTAATTGTCTGTGTCAAGTACCACTACAGCACCTCCCTTGTCTGCCTCCTTCATGGTGATGGAGGCATTGTTTAGGAGATCTTTGAGGATTTTAGAGTTGTGTTTTTGAGCAGAAGGTATATAGTTACGTTGTGCCCTCTGCTTGAGTTCAATAAGCTCCTGTTCGATTACTTTGGATTGGATTCTATTCCTCTATTGTTGGTAGGGTAAAAACTTGACTTAGGTCTCAGTTGTGTATTTATGTGTTTGACTTTTGTAATGTCCGCAGAGTTGTGCTTTAAGTCCTCTAGTGTATTCAACGTGCATTTGTCTAGAAAAGATAGGGTTGTATTGGAATTTTCGTTGTCTTGAATATGACCCGATTCACTATTGGAAGCATCAGATATGGTAGAGTCAGAGTACATGTCTTGATTGGTGTCTTTATTGATTAAAAAATATTTTTTTAAAGTAAGATCTCTGACTAATTTATTAATATCCAATAGAGTATCGAAGAGATTAAATTGACCCAGGGGAGCAAAGGAAAGACCTTTGCTTAACAGTAGAATTTCTTCCTCAGTAAGGGGAGTACTAGAGAGGTTGACAACGTTTAATAGTGTTTCTTGTTGTACTTGCTGGATTGTCTGGTTCTTCTTGGTTGTTCCTCTTCTAGTCTTCCTCTTCTAGTCTTCCTCTTCTTTGGTATAGTTTTTCCCTCTTTGTTTGGACAGCTTGAGTTAAGTCGTTTTTTGTCATATCAGTAAAGATTGAATCTGCTTTTCGTTGTCTTGTCACTGAATTTGGAGAGGTTGGGGGAGAGGAGGCTGCCGATGCACTATTGCTAGTTGTTGCTCCTTCAGATGATTCCATACTTGTAAAGGATACTGTTCTCCTTTTATTGAGGATCGATTTTGTTTGTCTTCCCAGTCTCGTGGGGCGATTTGATTGTTTCCACGTATACATTTTATTGTTCGTATAATCTTCTCTGTCCCGGATAAATTTACTTTTTTTGCGCTGTGCTGTTTCTTGTTCAGTTGTGTTCTTAACTTTTTCAAGTTTTTCTTTGTATTCTTGTAACTCCGGGGATTGAGCAAAGTCAGTTGTTTTTTCTTTTATTTGGGATAATTCAGCTTGTAGTTTGTCTAGTGCGGTCTTTTTGTAATTTACTAGAATTTCCATAAGTTTGAGTGAGCAGTGGTTTAATTCTGCTGTCCATCTGGTTTGTAGTTCTTTGTCTTCTTCTATAAATGAGGGGCTCTTTAAAATACGAAGTCCCCTTGGTATTCTCTGTACAGAGATGAATTGTTCTAGACTGATTAGGTCCCACCATAATTTGATTTCTTTAATTGTTTTATTTGTTAGATCACGAAAGTGGGATTTAATGTCCAGATTAGTATAGTCCCCCTTTTCTATGTCCGAGAAAATCTGATTTGCTTTCCCTAATCGGACCTGAAGTGTTTCTAAGTCATCCATTATGGTTAAAAAAGTGATCTGAGGTCCGTGAGTACAGAATAGTTGGTTGTTATACCGTGTGTTGTATGACAGTGTTAATGCAAGGTTAAAATTTAAAAGTTAGAAAAACTTGAAAAAGTTAAGAACACAACTGAACAAGAAACAGCACAGCGCAAAAAAAGTTAATTTATCCGGGACAGAGAAGATTATACGAACAATAAAATGTATACGTGGAAACAATCAAATCGCCCCACGAGACTGGGAAGACAAACAAAATCGATCCTCAATAAAAGGAGAACAGTATCCTTTACAAGTATGGAATCATCTGAAGGAGCAACAACTAGCAATAGTGCATCGGCGGCCTCCTCTCCCCCAACCTCTCCAAATTCAGTGACAAGACAACGAAAAGCAGATTCAATCTTTACTGATATGACAAAAAACGACTTAACTCAAGCTGTCCAAACAAAGAGGAAAAAACTATACCAAAGAAGAGGAAGACTAGAAGAGGAAGAGGAACAACCAAGAAGAACCAGACAATCCAGCAAGTACAACAAGAAACACTATTAAACGTTGTCAACCTCTCTAGTACTCCCCTTACTGAGGAAGAAATTCTACTGTTAAGCAAAGGTCTTTCCTTTGCTCCCCTGGGTCAATTTAATCTCTTCGATACTCTATTGGATATTAATAAATTAGTCAGAGATCTTACTTTAAAAAAATATTTTTTAATCAATAAAGACACCAATCAAGACATGTACTCTGACTCTACCATATCTGATGCTTCCAATAGGGAATCGGGTCATATTCAAGACAACGAAAATTCCAATACAACCCTATCTTTTCTAGACAAATGCACGTTGAATACACTAGAGGACTTAAAGCACAACTCTGCGGACATAACAAAAGTCAAACACATAAATACACATCTGAGACCTAAGTCAAGTTTTTACCCTACCAACATTAGAGGAATATAATCTGATCTCTTCCAGAAAGTAATCGAACAGGAGCTTATAGAACTCAAGCAGAGGGCACAACGTAACTATATACCTTCTGCTCAAAAACACGACTCTAAAATCCTCAAAGATCTCCTGAACAATGCCTCCATCACCATTAAGGAGGGAGACAAGGGAGGTGCTGTAGTGGTACTTGACACAGACAATTACCTCAAGGAAGCAATGAGACAACTCTCAGACAGAGACACATATGAAAAGCTTATTACTAACCCTACAGGACCATACAGATTGGAACTCGATAATCTACTACAGAGGGGCCTCCAAAAAGGGATAATAAATCTAGATGAGTACCAATTTATCAATAAACAACAACCCACGATACCTACTTTTTACCATCTACCAAAAATCCATAAGGGCACCATTGACCCCCCAGGCAGACCCATTGTCTCCAGTATAAATTCCTTGGGAGAGGGTCTTTCTAACCTGGTTGACAGATATCTACAACCACTGGTACATAACTTGAAGAGTTACATTCGAGATACAAAGGATATTCTGGGACAACTCTCTACCTTCAACTGGTCACCCAACAACACTTGGGTAACAATAGACGTTGTTGCCCTATATTCGAACATTCCCAATGATGAAGGTTTGAAAGCACTACATTCTATGCTTGAAAAACATAGCAACTATGACATCGATACCATCACATTTTTATTACAATCAGTTCACTTTCTGCTAACTCATTATTATTTCTTATTCAACGGAGAGTACTATCTTCAAATAAGAGGTACTGCAATGGGGGAGCATTTTGCGCCCTCATATGCCAACCTCTTCATGGGGGCTTGGGAAGAATCCACCATCTTCTCTGAGAATAGCCCATTTAAACACAACATCTTATACTATGGGAGGTATATCGATGACTTGATATTTATCTGGAATGGATCACTTGAGGATCTATCCTCTTTTCACAACTATCTTAACAATGACTCGGTGAATATCTCCCTTACGATACAAATAGATGCCAAGGCTATAACCTTCCTGGACCTTGAACTCCTAGGAGATTCGACACAAGGGAGAGTCATTTCAAGAGGCTACAGAAAACTAACTGCTGCCAATACAATACTCCATTCAAGTAGTTGTCATCCTACCCATGTCAAAAAGAATATCCCCAAAGGGGAATTCATTAGACTGAAAAGAAACTGCTCAGAAGAATCAGACTTCAACATAAAAGCTGAACAACTATCCTCAAGACTTAACCGTAGGGGATATAATACGGACCTCATATCCGAAGCAAAGTTGGAAGTCCAAAATCGAAGCAGAGATCAACTCCTATCTTCAAAACCCCCTTAAATAATAAAAACAAAAAATGACACAACAATTACTTTCTGCACTACGTATAGTAAGAACTACACAGATATAGTTAATGTGGTGAAGAAATACTTGCCACTTCTCAACATAGATCCTCACTTCAATGAAATCATATCAAAGGGCATCAGATTCTCTTCTCGAAGAGCATGCACCTTTAAGAATATTCTCTCCCCTAGCCTTTACACACCACATCAATCTGACACAAGACTTGTCACACCTATTTAATTCTTGTCCCTATTCTTCTTCCCTTCCCCCCCTCCCCCCTTTTTCAACTACATCCTTTAGCTCATTCCCCTCTCCCGGTTCCCAACTGCTGTATATCTCTCTATATATTTACAAATATATTAATCTTGCATTATTTTAACCAATTCATATTGTACATTATCATTACTATTCATATTTATTTTAGCCTCCATATGAAACCTCTATCAGCTTATGAACTAGCACTTATGCAGTAATATATTCAAAACGATATCTGATAGTTTCTAAATATTTTCCTTTTTTGCTATATATAACTCTTTGTCTAGTACAAATAATGTACTAAATACAACCTAGTTTGTCTTCTATTAATTAAACTCTGTTCCTCCTATCTATGTCCACATTGTTTTTAAATAGTAACAGTCCAGACACACTTTAAGCACTATTAAGTCACTACTTCTTTATTTATATTGCATTATTCACTTGAGGTATGGTTGTCTCCTCTTCACACACCCAATTATCTGACCAAACCACATTCATTGTAACTTTTCAATTAAGGGTTTCTGTGAATGAATACAACCACCCCCTCTCTCCACCCACTTGTGACATCACTCTTTTGGTGCACTATTTAAATCTCCTTTACCCACACTGTTGCCAGCTTATGACTAAGCGCTAGAAGCGCGAAACGCGTCAAGCCCGTCCTCACTTCTTTATTTTGCCTCCTTATCCTCTGCTGTGATTTACCACCATTATACTGGATATTTTTTCATTCCAATTAAAATTACTAGTTTTTACACTTACCATCTCGAGAGTGCCATTTTTTTGCTACCTCTCTTTTTTTTCTGGGATATATAAAGACTCCAACACACAGAATTGTAAAGAATATTAAAAAAAAAAAAAACAGTCTGCATAAGAAATATGATTGCACATTTTTTTAATCATCAAAACACTTTAATGTGTGGAAGTGTCCATGGCCCCAATTGTATGTGTCTGGCAGAGGTGTGCACCTCTTTCATACTTCCACATTATGGTTTTATATCGGGCACTAATGTACTGGAACTAAATATGTAATGGAGGATATGAAATGGAGGTATAGACAAAGCAAAAAGGAGTTTATTCCCTATGCAGTGAAAAATGGAGAAATTAATAATTATGTTGCAAAACCTAGAAGAATTTCTTAATGCAAGAGCACTCAAACTACATCACCTATACAGTTGTTTAAAAGAAAACTTAAGCCATATTTTGTGCATATTTGTAAAGTCCCAGTTACAGAAGACAATACACAATTGAAGTAATTATATTTTCATTACAATTTTTCTTAAATAGCTTTTGCAATCAAAGGTGTTCCTCGGTGACATCTAATATTTGACATAATTATAATGTACAAAAAGTAAACTTTTACTGTATCAGCTTTGGCAGACATTCTACCAAGACTGCTACTATAACACCTTACCCACAATGATGTGACAACAAATCATACAGAGCAGCTACACAGACTGGGAGATTTGTATGGACAATAGTGTGTGTGAAGTGTGCTTTTGTTTCAAAATATCTGTATACTGTATTTATTTTAGTATGTTGTGAATTACCGGTGCATATGATGCCAGCATCTTCATGGTGCCCGCAGTTATGAATTCCCCAACCGAGACTGTAGCATGCAGAAAGGTACGGCTCAGATCCATCGCAATTGACGTTATCCAGTAGTATTAATCCAGTACCATAGCCAAAGTAAGCATTGCTCTTGTAGTCTAAGGCTTGACCACAGCTAATTTGCCTGCACACAACACTTGCATCATTCATCCCCCAATCATCATCACACACTGTACCCCACCTCCCCTTGTAGAAGATTTCTACTCTTCCTTGGCAGGAGTCAGCTCCATTTACCAATCTGATACTGCCATCTCCTGTATAAAAAAAAAAAAATCAAACATAAGAGAGATGTTTAATGTTCAGAATGATAAAATTTAAAGGAGTGAAAGGTGAGGATGTGTATCAAAAGCTAACAGATTGTTACATGCTATATACGATATTATGTACAATATTCATCCTGAAGTATACACAATATGTTTTTGATGTTAAAGGAAAACTGTCACCCTTAGAACAAGTTCTCTCTTAATAAATCATCTAATCCTGCACTACTGTGTTGTGCCTTTCAATATAAATACAAATCTTCCCTATGTAAAATGCCTATTTGTCTATTGTAAAATCTCTATTTTCATTTTTGCAGCATTTGCGTGTCATGCTTGGGTCATATAACTGAAAATCCTACCCAAGCGCGCAAGTTCACACTGTCAAAGACAGGCCTGCACTGCGCATCTTTCACACTTGTAACAGGGCTGCAGGGAGCTCTCTTGCAGTATACAAGGCTTGTCTGCGAGGGTCAATTGGGGGGAAGACAGGGCTTCCAGATGCCCTGGTCGTTTAATCAGTTACATGGTACATGGCAGTGCTTGCAGGCAACACAATAACTGGCAAAAGATTTAAAAAACTAGAGATTTTATATAGGAAAGATTTACATTGAAAGGTACAGCACAGTAAAGCAGGGTTAGATGATTTATTAAGAGATAACTTGTTATAAAGGTGACTGTTGTCCTTTTAAGGGTCAGAAAAAGGTTATTGTTTATGATAAAAAAGATGTAAAAAATGTATTTAACAAACATGCTCAATAGTACTAACATAAATAAAAAAACTGGGTGCTCACAACACTCACATCAGATTCCCCCTCCAGCACTAATGGCTAACCCTGGATACTGCAGTTGTTTGGGAATTACTTATCCAATGATTCTCAGTCATTTTCAAGACTGATGGAATATGTAGGTCCCATACATCTGCCGTGCCTTGGTTAAGAATCACTGCCTGTCCAATACCAATCTATAGTATATTATACTCAGATATTAATATAACACACACTATATTTCACTTGTTAAAGAATCTAAGCATAAAGATGTGAAAACAAACACATACAGTACATAATTTCTGTACATAATTATAATACATTCACAGATTGAATAACCTTATAATTATAGAATGCACAGTGATAAAACAAATCTTATCAGCATTAGATGCAGAAACATTCACTGCGCGTGACAAAACTTCAAAAAAGTACGCAAACAACTTTTTGCAACTGATTATAACCATAGTCTTAAACTACCATTATTCATAAAAATAGGGAAAATAAATCAAAAAAGTTATTTTTTTTCTGGCTATACCAGTTGTGTGAAAAGTCCACTAAAGTCTTCCAATATGTTAGTCATGACCCCATTAATGGATAGCCTTGATTTTTGTATGTAAATACAGGACATACAGTCATTTCAGGCTTTCATGGTGTCTGAAGGTGATACAACTAATTCATACTTTTCAAACTACAATCACCTTTTTTTTAATCTTGGCTGATTTGCTGGGTCTGTTTATTCTTATTTTTTTTAGGTCAAATAGAGATGATTAATAAAATATTTCACTGGAAGAAAGGAAAAGGATTGTAACGATGCAGACATCTATACCTTATCTATACATAGAAAAAAATGATGTGTGCAATTCAGACACCTCACCACAAAAGGCAATAAAAGGTAGCTGCAGAGTTCAGGTATCTATTTATCTATACATAATCATCTACCATATCAGCTATCGGGGCTCCTCACTGTGGGGATTGATAGCTATTTAAAATTATTTCTGATTATGTGACAGTTACTAAAACTCATTTTATGAATGTATTAATTGGTCCTTATTACCATTTGTGTGCTTTGAAGCATCGAAAGAATGTAACATATTGGAGAGTAAAAATAATTTTTACTTATGTCAGGAGTATTATTGTCACAAGGGGGTCCAGGTGGTATGGGACTCTGAGCGCCCAAGTGCAGGAGCTACAGTGCAGATATGGAAACACAGGGCCCGGTAGCTTGAGGCTCCAGGTTATTCAGCCATATTCCAAGGCCTTGTGTAAGCAGCTGCTGTATCCAGAATACTACGACTAGGACTAGAGAGACCCTGCAGACATCCTGAAGCAGGCATGGAACATAAATTAAATAAGAAAGCAGGATGTTGCAGGCTAGGACAGGCAGATAGACCAAGCAGAGCGATAGCAAAAAAGAAACTGAGGCAGAACAGAACTGAATTCAGAGTGCAGGGCTACAGGACAGAGTAAGGAGCATAGAGATAAACTTAAGCAAGATAAAGCAGAAGCCAAACTAAGGATAAACAATACAAGGTACAGGTTTACAAATAATAACATAGATAAAGAGAGGGCACAGGCAAAATGCATTGTTACAGAACTTAAAGGGACAGACACAGATATAACTAAGACTACATACATAGGACAGGGCTAAGAAACACAAGAGAACAAACAAATATACAGAGGCTAAACTAATACTAAAGATGGTAATAGTGAGGATTTGATTAACCCCTTAGTGACATGACTTTTTTGGCTTGTCCGACGCTTGGTGACATGGGCTATTTTAACATTTCTGAGGTGTTTGTGTTTTGCTGTAATTTATTTCTGTCTAATTTAGTGAACCCACACAAACTATATATCGTTTTTATCGTTATAAGAAGGGCTTTCTTTTGATACCCCAAATATTTTTTTAGGACTTTTATTGAAAATCGTATACTCATGAACAAGAGACAACAAAAAAACACTGCTAAATAGTTTCTAATATATGTCCTGAGTTCAGAAATAGCCCATGTTTTATGTTTTTGTGCTTTTTTTATTCATGTTACAGGGCTAGAACTATAAGTAGTTCAAAGCTATTTTAAAATCCTTTTTCCCCCCAAAATTAGCGATAGTGACATTGTAACACTGATATCTGTACAAAATCCATGAATGACCCCCAACATGTACATATTTTTGAAAACTAGACCACTCAGGGCATTTAACTTGAGGTATTTTGACACATTTAATGTAGCCATTTTACCACCAATCTTTGCCAAAGTTTGCAGCTAAAACATTTTTTTTACATTTTTCATATAGATTGCAATTTAGGTAAACATTACCTTAAAATGTGAAGGGGTATTTCCAAATAACACCTCAATATGTGTTCAGCAACATCTCCTGCATAGGTTTGTTGGTTTGTTTTGGGGCTAAAAGGCCACATTTAAGGGGTGCGCATTTTGGTTTTCCAACTTGGAATTCTGACATTCAGAAAACCTGCGCCCATGTCCCATTTGGGACATTTTTGAAGCCAGAAAGTGTATTTAACCCCACAAAGCCATATATTTTTTAAAACTAGACACCCTAGGGTATTTCAAATGGTAGTATTTTAACACTTTCCATGCACTAATTCTACCACCACCTTATGTCAATGTTTTGGATAGTAATTTGTTTTCACATACATTGTATTTTGGGCATGAATTCATAGATCCTATTATGTGTCAGTGCCAAACAACACCTCAATATGTGTTCAGCAACATCTCCTGAGTACAGGGATACCACCCATGTGTAGGTTAGTTAGATTATTTGGGGGTTAAAAGGCCATATTTGAGAGGTGCGCTTTTTGGTTTTTCAACTTGGAATTCTGACATGCAGAAAACCTGCGCCCATGTTGCATTTGGGACATTTTTGAAGCCAGAATGTATATTTTACCCCACAAAACCATACATTTTTGCAAACTAGACACCCTAGGGTATTTCAAATGGTAGTATTTGAACACTTTCCATGCACTAATTCTACCACCAGCCTTTGTCAAATTTTAGGTTATTAATTTTTTAATGTTTTGTTTTCACATACATTGTATTTAGAGCATGAATTCACAGATCCTGTTATGTGTCAGTGCCAAACAACACCTCAATATGTGTTCAGCAACATCTCTTGAGTCTAGGGATACCACGCATGCATATGTTTGTTGGGTTGTTTGGGGGCTAAAAGGCCACATTTAGGGGGGGTGCATTTCCAACTTGGAATTTTGTCAGCCTGCGCCCATGTTCCATGTGGGACACTTTTGAAGCCTGTCAAAGTATTTCACCCCATCAAACCATATATTTTGGAAAACTAGACATCCTAGGGTATTTAAAATTGTGGTATTTTAACACTTTCCAACTAATTCTACCACCAACCTATGTCAAAGGGTTGGGATGTCATTTTTCCCCCACACACATTGTAGTTCAGGCAGGAATTTTCAGATTCTGGTATTTGCCACTGCCAACCAACACCTCAATATGTGTTCAGCAACATCTCCTGAGTACAGGGATACCACCCATGTGTAGGTTAGTTAGATTATTTGGAGGTTAAAAGGCCATATTTGAGAGGTGCGCTTTTTGGTTTTTCAACTTGGAATTCTGACATGCAGAAAACCTGCGCCCATGTTGCATTTGGGACATTTTTGAAGCCAGAATGTATATTTTACCCCACAAAACCATACATTTTTGCAAACTAGACACCCTAGGGTATTTCAAATGGTAGTATTTGAACACTTTCCATGCACTAATTCTACCACCAGCCTTTGTCAAATTTTAGGTTATTAATTTTTTAATGTTTTGTTTTCACATACATTGTATTTAGAGCATGAATTCACAGATCCTGTTATGTGTCAGTGCCAAACAACACCTCAATATGTGTTCAGCAACATCTCTTGAGTCTAGGGATACCACGCATGCATATGTTTGTTGGGTTGTTTGGGGGCTAAAAGGCCACATTTAGGGGGGGTGCATTTCCAACTTGGAATTTTGTCAGCCTGCGCCCATGTTCCATGTGGGACACTTTTGAAGCCTGTCAAAGTATTTCACCCCATCAAACCATATATTTTGGAAAACTAGACATCCTAGGGTATTTAAAATTGTGGTATTTTAACACTTTCCAACTAATTCTACCACCAACCTATGTCAAAGGGTTGGGATGTCATTTTTCCCCCACACACATTGTAGTTCAGGCAGGAATTTTCAGATTCTGGTATTTGCCACTGCCAACCAACACCTCAATATGTGTTCAGCAACATCTCCTGAGTACAGGGATACCACCCATGCATAGGTTTGTTGGTTTGTTTTGGGGCTAAATGGCCACATTTAGGGGGTGCGCATTTCCAACCTGGAATTTTGACATGTAGTCAGCCAGCGCCCATGTTCCATTTGGAACATTTTTGAAGCCGTCCAATGTATTTTACCCCATCAAACCATATAGTTTTGGAAAATAGACATCCTAAGGTATTTAAAATGGTGGTATTTTAATACTGTGTATGTACTAATTCTACCACCAGACTTTGTAAAAATTTGTGGTAGTACTTTTTTGGGAGTTTTTTCCCCCACATGCATTCTACTTCAGACATGAATTGACAGATTCTGGTATATGTCACTGCCAAATAACACCCCAATATGTGTTTAGCAACATCTCCCAAGTACAGGGATACCACCCATGCATAGGTTTGTTGGTTTGTTTTTTGGCTATAAGGCAACATTTGTGAGATACGCATCTAAAAATTCCAACTTGAAATTTTGACATGTAGTCAACCTGCGTCCGTGTCCTATATGGGATATATCTTTGAAGCCAGCCAATGTAATTTACCCCCACCAAACCATATATTTTTTAAAGGTAGACACCTATCACTCCTTGTGGCAAGGGTTCAGCAGCAGACCAGGGTCAAAATCGAACCCTGAGTCCGCGGCCTCAGAATCAGTGCCTAAGCAGTGGTCTCGAGCAAAGAAGGGGTTAATAGCTCTTAGAAGAGCCTATCTAGTACTGTAATACATTACAGTACAAATAAATTAATCTATAAAACAGCGCAGACAGCAAAACATACTGTTGCTGTGCAAGATTACTGCTTATACAGTGATGAATGGCAGGGAAGGGGTTAATACACAGTGAATGGCTAAAACCTGACAATTTTATTAAATGTTATTTTATATCACTAATACTGATCTGTCTCTTTCCGTCACAAAAATGTAAGTGAGGAGAGGGAGGCAGATCAATATTTGTGAATATTGATCCGACCAATTTTGATCTGACCAGGGTGAATGGTGAGCTTATTTGAGCAGTCAACAAACCGCCTTTGCCACTAATTCACTGTTACTGATCGCTATGCGCTCAGGCAGCTTAAAAAAGAAATCTAAAATATTTTTACTTCACACGTAATCCCCTAGCGGGTATGTGTAAAAAAAAAATAAAAAATAAAATATGCAGACCTATAAAAATTGCTGCGTAAGCAGTGATCGACGGCAAAGAAGGGGTTAATAACTCTTAGAAGAGCCTTTGTAAAATTACAGTACAAAAAAATTAACCCCTAAAAAATGCACAAACAGCTAAAATAAATGCGCTGATGTGCACAATCACTGCTTACGCAAGATCAGTTAAGACCTTTAAAACCGGCATTTCAATCGCTCTCCGGAGCGATCGAAATGGCGACGGGCATTTTTTTCAGTATTGTACAATGCTTCCATACAGAAGAATCGTTACAATACCGCTTGAGCACTGAAAGCGGAAAAACTCGTTAGTGCTCGTTTTGGCACAGGACGGACCTAGCACGTCCTGTGTCGGCAAGGAGTTAACACCTGATGGCCATAATATGAAGTCGTTTGCCAAACCCACCAATGTACCCCACATTTTGGCAAGCCCCTAATGAACTAATATTAGTAAATGAATGACAGAAGCTAAAGATTTACATTGCACAGAGATACAAAAAAGGCATACCTATAGACTGAACTCCACAGGACTTATGCGTCTTCTTGGATTAGAATCTCCTGAACTTACCCGAAGACGTCGGCACGGTAACACCACTCTCTATAAACAGAGTTTCATATTATATGCATTAGCAGATTAACCTCCAGAGGAAAGGTTTTCTCCCCACATGGAGTAACTGAAACGAGCAGCAACTGTCTGCTGTAAGATACTGCTCACTTATGGCTAACATTTATTAGAGCTATAGTTACGAGTTGTGGCTATTTAACCTCCGCTTCCCCTTAACTAACTGTAAAGGTTATGGCATGTGTAATAGCACGCTGAGGTGAGGGCGCATTCTGAGCACTGTTCCAGGATTCTTCCCGCTTTGAAAGTGATTGTTTACGTTTTGCTTGTGCTCCCCCTCAGATTAAGAAGTTTCCCAGTATATCCTGCTGACTTTGGGGCCGAAGCCTTTGTCAATACTGGTATGCTGGGGGGGGGGGGGGGGTAGCTTGTCTACAAGTAAATTATTCCTGACTGACGATTACAATCTGATGATTATGATATCAGGATTGGTGGACCTGTAAACCCAGCCCTGGATATACAGTAGTGAATACCACAAATCACTGGATAAAAACATTAATTGGATAAAAAGTTACCCCATAGTTCTTCCGCAGACACAGGGTGGAGCATTTGTCCTCATAATCAACCGGGAGAGAGGTTAAAGGAGAGGGAAAAGAGATTGCTCCCTTTACCACATTAATACTTGGACGGAACATTTATTGGGCTCAAACTTGTACATACGGATCTTTCTGAGTGACGCTATAATTATTTAATAAGAGAGGAAGAGGGAGAGGGAGGGAGTGGGATAGGGAAGGGGGAGGGAAAGGAGAGAGACGAAAGAGGAAAGAAAAGGGAAAAAAAAACGTGCACATTGCACCAGAAGCCAATAGTGTTTGCCCCATATTCAACACCCTACCCTTTCCTGCTCTAGGGACTGGGAGTCATACACAGACTGACAGCTGGTCGATTTTTCCATCTTAAGGGAATATGGCTCCCAAAGTTGATAAACATGATAAGAGCGACAAACAGAAAAATGTAAATAAAAACACTAAATCAGCTCCAATGGATTCTTATTATTCACCAAAGAGCCTTCTGAATACTTCGGTAGTTCCGGAAAAAACCTCTCTGGAAAGATCACTGGATCTCTCGTCCCCGGATATTAGTGGGTATTTAACACAGTCTAACCTGTTAGCCGCTCTGGACTCGCTATACCTGAAAATCAAGGGGGATTTAGATAAAATGACCATGGATACCAAAGAGGAATTTGCCCAGATGAAGGCTTCGATAATAACCCAATCGGTTGAAATAGAAGCACTACACTCAAAGATTCAGGATCTACAGATACAAAATCAAGCCGCAAATCTGAATATCAACAGACTTGATTTAAAAGTGGCCGACCTGGAGGATCGGTCAAGAAGATCTAATCTAAAAATAAGAGGGATAAAAGAGGATATTTCTGATCTCGACAAGTTCCTTCTGGAATTTCTATCTGCCTACACCAACCCTTTAAACTTGGGGCCGACTCCGATAGAGAGATCACATTGATTACCAAAACCCTCCAACTGGTCCCAAGGTAGTATCTCTCGGGATGTTATAGTATGCTTTCATAGCTGTAAAATAAAGGAAGAGCTGGTCAGAGAATATAGGAAAGATCCAGGAAAGGTGGAGAAGTTTGCACACCTGTCACTGTATGCAGATCTCTCCCTGGCTACAAGGATGACAAGAAAGAAATATATGGATGTATCTTGTTTGAGGGAACACAAGATTCTCTACTCATGGGGATTTCCGACAAAACTTCGTATAACATATGGAGACAAAATCCATCTTTGCTCTGATGACCAACAGGCTAGGGACAAACTTACACTATGGGGACTACTCAAGCAGTGATTTTTTGGTTGGGCAGATTAAAAGACACTACAAACTCTTATAAAATGCCGGTCCGCTCCCTCCCTTCTCCTTCCTTTTTTTTTTTTCTCTCCATAACCTGCTGCTGTGGGGCTCGTGATCTTGAAGATGTCAATTAGCAGAACTAAATATGATGATGTATGCTATAGACAATATTTCTTGTTGAGGTGGTTGGGTCTAGGGGGACGGGGGGGTTGGGCTGTCGGGGGGGGGGGGAGGAGGGGGAAGAATGTTTATTTTATTTTTTTTTCTCACCAAAATAGATGTAATTAATATGATTTTTTTTTCACTAGATATGCTTCTTCACAGTAATATAATATGATAAGAGATAGAGATATATGATGGTCTCGCACTATAGATAACTTTGACAATTTTTAAACTTTAAACCTTTCCCTCCTCTCCCCTCTCCCCCCCGTTTTTTTATTTTTTATTTTTCCAAAATAAATGTAATTAATATGATTTTATTTTTTTCACTAGATATGTCTCTTCACAGTAATATAATATGATAAGAGATAGAGATATATGATGGTCCCGCACTATAGATAACTTTGACAATTTTTAAACCTTTTCCTCCTCTCCCCCCCACCCCCTCCCCCCCGTTTTTTTTTTTTTGTTTTTTTCCTCCTTCTTTTTTTTTTTTTTTCTTTTCTCTTTTTTAATAGGTAAAGCAGATGCAATTAACATAATTCTGTTGTTTTGCTCACTAGACGTATTATAGAGGGGTATGTTTGTCGTTCGCAGTAAGATAATATGCAGGGACACCTGATGACTTAGCACTATAGACAAATCTCTTTATTTTTTATTTTACTTGTACTTGTTATTCATTATCATTCCCTAATATCTATCCCTATTATTCCACATAGAGGTGCCCTGGATCACAGTTATATAAAAAATATCATTGGACCAACACAGTATTATTTGATATAATCTATAACATTAATATTATGGATATAAAGCTGAATATCGGTTATTTGAGAATTATTATAAATAATAATGAACAATAAATAGACATTATTCACTATTTGTGACACAACGGGGTGACAGTCAATATTGCACCTTCATGGGAATCACCTGCACTGTAAATAATAATAATAATGATATAGATAGAACAGCTGTAAAGGCTGGTAATATAATGTATATACTTTGATGGATTTAATTTCATTTTTTCCCCTTACCCATGTATCTATATTGTATTGTATGATGTTGATTGTTGAGTTGATGTGTGAGAGATCGCTGTCAACAATAAATTCGTAGTGGTAAAGGGGAAAAAGATAAAGGAAAAATTTTAATTTTTTTTTTTTCCTCCCCTCTCTCTCTTGCTCCCTCTTCCTCCTCCCCCTCCCCCCGGCCCTATACTATCTCCTCATTTGAGTAACGTTGATGTGCCCCTGCACACTCAGTGGTTCTCCCTTCCCTCCCCACTATCTCTTTGCTCCCTGCTGGTTTGAGGGAGTCTTTCTTTTTTTCACAAATGCCGGAGAAGACATCTTCGACAAGAGTTATTGTAAATGAGATGTGTTTGTGTGAATGGATGTGCTATTCCGCTGCGGGGGGGTGCGGGGAGGGAGGGAGGGGGTGGGGAATCGGCGTGGGGGTCATGACAGAACCCATTAAGTGGTATGATGCCCATTAAAGCAGTATCAATTAATGCGCGGGGTTTAAACTCCTACCATAAGAGATCCTATCTATATGATACCTTGGTAAAAGGGAATACTGATGTGGCATTTGTACAGGAGACCCACTGGAGGCTTGACCATCCTAACACCTGGAGGTTCTCTAGATACCCCCATGTCTACTCAGCTTCTCTTCAAGCTAAAAGTAAGAGGGGGGTCGCGATAATTATATCAAATAAAAACCTATTTGAATTTATCCATCAGGACGTAGACCCCGAAGGTAGAAGAGTAACTTTGGTCTGCAGGATTAATCACATCCTGTACACTCTTGTTTGTCTCTATGCCCCCTCCGAAGGTACAATCCGATTCATGGACTCGGCCCTAGACTCGGTTGATAGATTATCGAGAGGATTTCTCATTATCGTCGGGGATCTGAATGCGGTTGCATGCTTTGACTTAGATAGACAGTCACCCGTTGTAAGGACACACGCGACACATAGCAGAAATAGAGCGAAAACATTTTCGTCCTGTCTCTCTAGTCACAATCTGTATGATGTTTGGAGGGTTCAACATCCGAAGCAGAAAGATTACTCCTTTTTTTCAACTGTTCACTCGACTTACTCGAGGATCGACTACTTCCTGGTACGGGGCCACATGCTGAGTAGATGCATGGACACCCGCATCGGGAATATTACATGGTCTGACCATGCTCCAGTCTATATAGATATAAAAGATAATCCAGAATTTAAACCACGCGATAACTGGAGACTGAACGAAGAACTTTTGAGATCAGAGAGAAATAGAACGGACCTGATAGAACAAGCCAGGAATTTCCTGATAACAAATGATACCGGGAACACTTCAGACCAGACACTCTGGTGCACGATGAAGTGCTTCCTGAGGGGACACCTAATTAAGCTGGGATCATGGACAAAAAGAAATAGGGGTAAAAATATTGCAGAACTATATGCAACACTTGCCGATCTGGAGCTTAGGAACAAAGTACATACTACCCCCCAGACATCTATTGAGATACAGAGTGTACAGGGGCAAATTCAGACAGGTCTTAGATTTAAAGCCGAAGCCGCAATGTCCCATCTTAAAAGTAAATGGTACATCAGCAACAATAGGGTAGGGAAAGATCTAACGAAAAAACTGAAATCCCAGATCTCCAGAACTAGAATAAATAAAATTGTTAAAGATAATGAGACCTACCTGTCCCCAGACCAGATAGCTATGGCCTTTAAAGTTTTCTATGAATCTCTATATAATCTACCACAACCTAAAACCACTAAGGAGGAATTAGAAACCTTTTTATCATCTATAAATTTGCCCCGTCTCTCGACTGAAAGTTTAGATTCCATCAGCCATCCGATCACTATGGTGGAAGTTTCCACCACCATTAAAGAGATGAAAGGGGGAAAGGCTCCAGGACCCGACGGTTTTTCATCAATCTATTACCAGGTTCTGGAACCAGTTATCTCGCCGATTCTGGTGAGGCTCTTTAACTCAATTATGGGGGGTGGAAGATTTCCAGATGAGATGCTCGAGGCCTCTGTCGTCCCTATTCTGAAGCCAGGAAAGGACCCAGAGTCGGTGACTAATTATAGACCCATCTCACTTATCAACCTGGATGTAAAGATCTTCTCCAAGATTCTGGCTAATCGCCTTAAGTTGGTGATTGGAGATCTGATACACTCCGACCAAGCGGGCTTTATCCCCGACAGGGAGGGCCGAGAAAACACCAGGAGGGTTTTGGGCATAATTGAGACGGTACAACAAAGGAAAATCCCCTCTGTCATAGCCGCTCTGGACGCAGAGAAGGCTTTTGACAGGGTGGATTGGAGGTTCCTGTCGGAAACCCTCAAGGCGTTCGGTCTTGCTGGGCCATTCTATGACGCAATAATGGCATTATACACTAACCCAAGAGCCAGGATAAGGGGTCCTTTCCTGGCTTCCGAATTTTTTAACATCTGCAATGGAACAAGACAGGGTTGTCCTCTGGCACCTCTTCTGTACGCCCTCGCTATAGAACCCCTGGCCCAATATTTGAGAAATTCTCAATCAGTCACTGGTATTACGATTGGGACAGATGAACATTTGATTACACTTTATGCAGACGATATCCTCCTAACTATTTCCCATCCACAATCCTCAATTCCAGCACTACTTGGAGCCCTAGAAACATTTGGCTCGTTCTCTAATTATAAAGTCAATCTGTCTAAAACACAGATTATGACTTTTTTTCTACCAAAAGCGAATACTCGAATAATAGAGCTCCTAGGCAAAAAAACAGGTAAAAACGACTCAATTGATTATCTAGGGATCAGGATCACTCATCAAATAGAAAGAACAGTCCCTGTAAATTATAATATACTATCCGCAAACATCCAAAAAAAATTAGCACACTGGCACAGATTAGAACTCTCATGGCTTGGGCGGGTCAACATCCTGAAAGCATATATTATCCCAAAAATACTCTATCTCTTTAGAACTATCCCATTTAGAGTTCCAATATTGACTCTGAGAGAGTTCGATCTGATGTTCCTCGAAGTTTGTATGGTGTGCCAAAAAAACACGGCTACCGTGCAGACTACTTAAACATGATGGACTGAGATATCCAGACCTCCGGAAAATCTACGAGGCATCCCAACTGTCCCATGTGATCGCATGGAAACATACAAGCCTCAAACCCGGTTGGTTTAATCTAGAAAAGGCTATGAACGGAGATCTGGATATGTCACTCCTTTGCTGGCTGCCCCAAAAAATATATAAAGATATTGGCTTCTCCCTTAGGACAGTTACGGATTGTATGACCTCACTTTATAAGATTAAGAGGAAACTGAAGGTGAACGACACATTGTCAAGATTAGCACCCTTACAAATTGCCACAATATGTATACCCAACTTTTCCTTATCTAAATGGGTCAACGCAGGGATCACCACGTTGGGAGATATATATACAGGCAACCGCTTGCTTTCCTTTGATACCCTAAATCATAACTTTAATCTCCCAGAGACGCAGTTATTTAATTATATACGACTTAAGTCGTTTCTGGCAGAGTTCCCCCCCACGGAACAAGAATGGGATACATTTATGGCCACAGTGGGAAAAAGGAATAGCATAGCGACTGCTCAGAGATTCCTCGACAGGAGGGTGACGGTCGAGAAGTCTCTGGCAGTCCAACAATGGGAAAACGATCTGGGTAAGATGTTCCCCATACAGACGTGGTTTAGGGTATGGCAGGAAATAAGGAAAGTGAACCATTGTATAAATGTCCATGAGCAATACTACAAAATAATGCAAAGATGGTACCTGGTCCCAACTCGTGTAGCCAAATTCGACTCTAATATAACCGACCTTTGTTGGCGATGTCAAAGAGAAGTTGGTTCCCACATGCATATCTGGTGGGAATGCCAGGAACTAGAGCCATTTAAGCAGAAGGCGTCGGATATTCTAAAATGGATCACCCCCAAAAGGGGGAGGCTCACCCCACAGACTTTCCTGTTTCATCTGGAACTAGAGGAGGCAGATAAAGTTCGAAGGGCATTTAGCATTAATGTTCTATCAGCCTTTAAAATAACCATGTCTAGATACTGGAGGAGGACAGAGATTCCCACCTGGACAGAGTGTAAAGCACAAATTAAACTTCAGGTAGAGGCGGAAATATACTTCCTCCAAAAAACCCATCAGCTACGAAAGAAAGAGGAGTTTAGGAGACTGTGGGACGGCTTTGCCGCAGCTTTCCCCTGAACAACTCCAATGGGGGATAGTTTGAACAATTCCAAGTAACATTAACTCTTGTGACCCGCAGCTCAGCCCATTTGCAGATGTCCCCTGGTGGGAGAATGGCTCCCCGCGTCCCCCCCCTCTCCCCCCCCCCCCGGGCCCATCTTCAAAGCGGAGTGCACGAGAAGTGAGGTGTGGATGTGGTGTGAAAGAGATGTGACTGTTACTCCTTGCACAGCACATATTACTGCCAAATGGGCATTAAAAGATATTTGTTGATTGCCAGCGGTCTGCCACACAGTACTTAATATCTGCTAACCAACATTGTTTTGCGTGTCTTCCCTTTGATTTTTGATGTGCAAGGGAAATATATGTATATTGTCATTTTTTCCTTTTTGTAAAACAATAAAAGACTGAAATATAAAAAAAAAAGAATCTTCGTTATTCGGTCTACCTAATAATGTTCGCTGTCAGGACACTTATCATAACAGTAAGGAATACAGAGCAAACAAATTGGGCAGAGTCCTATACTTAAAGTGAACTATTCAAATGGAAGAGTATGGAAGAGAGGATTAAGGCACGCATATTTACTGAAAGAGAATAAATCAATAGATTTAAGAGGGAGCAAGTAAGAGAAAGAGTAAGTAAAGGAAAGGAGGCCACCAGGCAGTGGCATCTTGTGTCCCAAAAAAGTACTGCCAAGTCCAAGTTGGGCGGCGGAGTTGACCGGGGGAGAGGGTTACATCAGTAGCGTAGTATCGCAGGAGCGGAGTGACATATTCTTAAGGTACGCAAGAGACCGTCTCATTAATATGCCACTGATAATTTGGCCATTAATATGCCACTGATAATTTGTCCATTAATAACCACTGATAATCTGCTGATTAATAGCCACAGAAAATGTGTTCATTAATATTCCACTGATAATTTGTCCCAAAACACCCCCCCCCCTCCCCCTTTACCCAGTACTTACATGGATGCTGCTAGTCCCCGGCCCTCTCCCCCGCAGCGTTTCTTTTTTAAAAAAATGTTTTTATTTCAAAACAGAAATTACAAACACAACAAATCTGATGACTCAACATTATCATCATCATATATCATAATTAAGTTATCGATGCTGATTATTTACCCAATGTATTACAGCTCCTATTCAAACCCACATCTCTATATAGAGAATATGGGCTTGAAGTGACAACATTATGGTACAATATTATGACTACACATCATGTGAATCGAATATAACAAATTGTTAAGACTTCAGAGGATAGACAATACAAAATTATTACGAGAGAGCTGGAGAGACACGTGGCATCTACTAAGACCTAGCCGAATTGAATAGAACCTATAGCTTGTAGCTTATCGTTTATCGTTTTCACTTCCCGCTTTTTACTTATCTGTTATCGGCTATCGGTTATCGATTCACGGTTATCCCGGGTGGGATGGAGAGGATTGGATGTTCTAACTCAGTTGAATTCCAGTGTCATTTCTGATCAAGGTAGGTTATTCTTATTCTAATTATATTTATAATTATACTTTATTATTATTATTATGTCCAGGTCCTAATTACCCCCTTTCATTCTACCCCACCATTCCCTCTCCATTCTATAAGTTGCGATAGTCCTTTATCCACTTGAACCATGGATTCCATTTTTCTTCAAATGTGTTATTATTATCATTTTGAAAAGATATTCCCCTTTCCATCTTATATTGATAATTAACCTGCGTTTCCACTTGGAGCCAAGATGGTTTATATTCTTGTCTCCATAGCCTAGCTAGTACAATCTTTGTGGCTAAAAGTATCTGGATGATTAGATATCTCTTTTTATAAGGGAGATGTAATTTATCAAGATGTAATATTGCTGTGATCATCTTAGGTTCAACCCAGCATTCCAATATATCAGAGATATTTATAAAAACCTGATGCCACAAGGGGACTATTACTTCACAGTCCCACCATATGTGTGCAGACATACCCTCCTCCTGCTTACATCGCCAACACATATTTGAGTTTTGTGGATCAATTTTATTCAAAATTTTTGGAACTAGATGCCACCGATGTGTAATCTTATAGTGTAATTCTAAGATGTTTATACAATAAACAGACTTATTTACTTCTCCTATTGATTTAACCCAGATATCTCTGGAAATCTCCTCCCCTATATCCTTTTCCCAGTTCAGCCAAGGTCTTGGTTTTATATCTTTATCCTGAAGGCCAAGGATATCTAGGCATCGAGAAACCTTTATGCGCTTTAACTTAGGGTCGAAAATAGCAAGCAGCTTAGATGACCTATCGTCTCCCTCGTCTTTAATCAGATGTTGAATTAGATAATTTTTCAGCCTTAAGTAATTAAATATTTCTTTAGTTGATAATAACTGCTCCTGTTGTATCTGCGGAAAAGGTTTGGGCCGAGATTTCTCCAGAAGGGCTCCTAAGGGGCGCAGCGTTTCTTGCAGGAAATACAGCCGTCATTTCTGGCGGCTGTGACAGAAAGTCGAGTCCGCATCTGCTGGATGCTGACTTCTGGCTGCTGTCCAAATGTGACTACAGCCTTGGGTCCCTAGGAATGAATGGGCCCTAGGCAGCTGCCTCATTTGCCCATGATTTTTTTACAATTTTTTTTTTAAGGGCCCACTTCATCACGGGCCGATGAGGCTCACTTGCCATCTGATAAGCTGACACCCTGGCCAGTCTGCCACTCCTCAGGGCATCCCATTAAAGGGACTCAGGGCACTCCTTTTATAGGGCTAAGTACAGGTCAGGTGCCAGTCTATGTCCAGGCTTGGGCAGGTGCCAGATAATAGCTATACTTGGGCAGGTACTGTCTATGGCAAGACTTGGGCAGGTGCCAGTCTGTGGGTAGGCTTAGGCAGGTGCCAGACAATAGCTATACTTAGGCAGGTGCCACTGTGTGGACAAACTGGGCAGGTACCACTCTGAGGCCAAACTAGGAAATGCCACCATGTGGCCAAAACAAGGAGCATGCCACCATTTGGCCGAACTAGGAAATGCAACACAAAGATACAAAGAACAGATACCAGTTGTGCTGGGGGGGGAGCTTGGGGTTGAACCTTTGGAGAAAGAGTGGATAGACTTAAAGTTTTTTTTGTGGGTTTTGGCCCCTTTTATTATTATTTTTTTGTTTTGTTGTGTTTGTTTGTGGTGTAAGGTAAATGGTGAAGGGTAAGAATGTAATAATTATTCTTGGTTTAGGAATTAGTCAGGTAGAAGGAGATGGAAAGGGCATTTAGGGACATTAGTGTACTTCTTGGGCTCTGCGAAGGAAGAGAGAGGAGGAGGGAGAAACTTTTCATTTTTCTTCTTCTCTTTCTATTTTTTAGATTAGGGTCAGAATGGGGTACTATAGGGGTGAGTTAGGTGTAGGGCAGGGAGAGATTGAGGGAGTTTTGTTTCGAGATAGGATTGGGGAGAGGAAGGGCTGTAATAGGGATGTGATCGGGAAACATTAGTCTAATAAGGGACAGTTAGGGATGTATCGTTTTAAGTGTTTTTGCTGTACTTGTTTTCTTCTTGTTTTCCATTCTTTCACTCTCCCCGAATAATATATATATATATTTATTTTTTTTCTCTCTCTCGGTCTCCCTCCTCCTCTGGTCCTTTCTCCCTTTGGCTCTTAAAAATTGTATATAGAAAATGGCACTCAAAAATTGGATATGAAAAATGAAATGGATATATGCATCTGTATTCTGATGGGTTAGACAAATAAGGTTGAAGAATTGGATGCAATATTGTGAAAGATGCCCAGGAGTGTAAGCTGATGTTTTTTTTCTTCTCGTTTCCATTTTCTCTCCTCTTTTTGTATGTAGTGGATGTTACCAAGAAATAAAAATATTTCATAAATAGAGAGGGGAGAGGGAGGGGGGAAGGGGGAGGAAAGAAATGAAAAGGACACAAGGATAATCTGAAAACACATCAAAGGGGAAAATAAACAAACCTATGTTTATGTGTTTCGGAGTCTGAGTGTCAAAAAAAAAAAAAAAGAACAGAGAGGAATCAGCATAGACTATAAACAAGCGAGCAAAGTAAGAAAACCAAAGGGATACAGAAATGCCTGGATACAGCCCGGATGAGCCTGCATGCGGGTTGACTTGTGACAATTATGTGCAGTAAATGTATTCCAAAGAACATCACTGGGTAGATGCAGCATTGTATCCTATCTGTCATTCCTTAAATATTATCATTTTGAAAGTGTTCGGGTTTTATATATATTATTATTCTGTACATTTCTGTGCAAATTTGATGGAAAACTAACCATGGGATCATAAAGAAAAAAACACAAAAGTTGTCTGTGTTAGTTGTGGTATCTGTGGTTCAGTAGATTTACCTTTGTGGAATGGTGTAAAAGACTACAAGATAATATCTAATTATGAAACCACATAACCAATAAAAATAAAATGTTTTTATTATATAAATTATAATATATTAATTTGCATTAAAAAACTAACCAAAAACAAAGAAGAAAAAAACACAACAAACCAAACAGAAAATCGGTACTCACTAAGACCATTTTGTAGGGATGCTGAGGCAGCTTTTGTGGACTGTGCCTTGTTAGCAGGTGTTGGTAAGAATTCTGGAAGATAGTAATTAAGTACATTTCAGTCTTACAAATACAGATTTGTTTTAAAAACCAAATACATGGGTTACATATTATGTGCAAGTAATTTTGTGGACATAGACAGATTCTTACTTGACTTGTTTGAATAAGACCTCTGAAGGTCAACTCAGTATACACCGAAAATCAGCCCCAAAATGGTGCCTCGAATTGCAGATTGTTTTCAGGACATATTGATGACATATCGGGACCGGAATGTCGAGCTACCCAGCCATGTTAATTTGGACAGCAAATTTTCATTTTAGTCATAGTCTTTTGACTAAAATGCTATTTTAGATTAGTCCTATTTTAGTCGTATGAATTGTTTTAGTTTTAGTCTAGTTTAAGTCAACTAAATCTCCAGCATTGAGGGAGGGAACAGATCTGAGAAGCCTGTTGTTACACAGTGTTACGTTAACTTCCTAGGGAGATTGGAGGGAAAACTCTCACGTGACAGTACAAGGCAAATCAAACGGAGGAATATCCTCTTCCTCTGCAGTTTACAGGGCGTTGTTCTAGGTGGCAGACAGGGGGCCTGTCTGAGTCAGGAGACTGGGCTTTGGCACAGATCTATGGGAATCTGGGCCAGAAGTCCAAACAGGTAAATGAAATAGTCCCTCTATAACATTCCAGTCACAGTTTAGTCACTTGATGAAAATTGCAATGGATTTTAGACATAATTTTAATCCTTTTAAGGTAGTTTTTATTTAGTTGTTTAGTTTTATTCACTGAAAACATGCAGTTGACGAAAACTATGATAAAAAAGGTTTAGTCAACAAAATTAACATGAATACCAAGGTCAGGGCCGGCCTTAAGTGTCCCGGCGCCCTGTGCGGGCTTCCCCCATGGCGCCACCCCCCCTTCTTTCACCACCGTCTCTTTCAACCCCCCCCCCCTATGTATATGTCCCTTTCCTCTTCCTTGCCATGTCTGTCTCTCTCTAACTCCCCATACCTGTTTTCTCTCTCTCGCTCTCCCTCTGTTCTGTCTCTCTCCTCCACTTCCTCTGTTCTCTCTCTCTCCCCCCTACCTCTGTTCTGTCTCTCACCCCCCTTCTGTTCTGTCTCTCTCCCCCCTGTTCTGTCTCTCTCCCCCCCTGTTCTGTCTCTCTCCCTCCCGTCTCTCCCCCCTCCTCCTGTTCTGTCTCTCTCCCCCCTCCCCTGTTTTGCCTCTCTCCCCCCCTCCCCCTGTTCTGCCTCTCTCTCTCTCCCCCTGTTCTGCCTCTCTCCCCCCGTTCTGTCTTCTCTCTCTCTCTCCCTCTTCTGTCTGTCTCTTTGCCCCCTCCCCCTGTTCTGTCTTTCTCTCTCTCCCCCTGTTCTGTCTGTCTCTCTGCCCCCCCTGTTCTGTCTTTCTCTCTCTTCCCCTGTTCTGTCTGTCTCTCTGCCCCCTCCCCCTGTTCTGCCTCTCTTTCTTCCCCTCCCCTTCCTTGGCCTGCAAATGTGGATCCAGGGAGGGGGCGGAGCTAACTGGCTGAGAGGTGTAGCTCCACCCCCACCCTGTGAAGCAGAGCAGCGTCTGCTTCATGGGCAACAAGACAAAGTGCTGCTCGGCTCCCCATGCTTAATGCAGGCTCCAATGGGGAGCGCGAGAAGCACTTTCTCTTGCTGCCCGTGGCTCCCCGTGAAGCAGACGCTGTTCTGCTTCACAGGGTGGGGGCAGAGCTACACCTCCCAGATGGTTAGCTCCGTCCCCTCCCCGGATCCAGCAAAGCTTGCCGAGCAGAGGGCTGGTAAGGGGGGATCTTTTGATCTCCCCAATCCAGTGCCTCTACCGGCTTTTTTTTTTTTTTTTTACTTTTTTTTTTTTGAGCTGGTGGACGGGCGCCCCCTGGGGTGTTGACCCTAAGGCCGACCCTGACCCAGGTAGCCCTCATGTGCATTCAAATGCATGTTTGAAATGTATCAAACTGAAGTGGTAGAAAGAGATTTTGGACACAGAAAAAATAGCCCAGAAATACTGAAAAGAATCCGAAATCTTACCAAAATAAAATAGCCAGTAGGTAATAGGCCCAGGTTCATGGAAAACATGAAAACTGAAACCCAATCACTGTTGAGGAATGTTTGCATAAATAATGAGCCCATGTCCAGACCACCAGTTGAGAGCAAGATTTGAAATCTGCAGTTTAAAAAAATGTTGGGGGGAAATGGCAAGCCAATATATTTTCCTAAATATATTGTACAAAACTAGTATAACACTGATCCACTTATCCCAACTTAATAGTTAATGAAAAGAAAACTATAGGTTCCAAAGAGGGGGACAAACACATTAAAACATTTTTTTCATTAAGTAGTCTCTATATATATCTTTTTGTGTGTGTGTGTGTTTAAGTGTGTATGTGTAAGTGTGACTCTCTATGTGTGTATGTGAGAGTGTGTGTAAGTGTGATTAAGGACTAATGGGTGAATATGAAGAAGACCCTGTGGTGTTTATATATGCACCTTTGGTTGTGTCTTGTTTTACTTACTTACTTAAATAGTTGTATGCTAACATATTCACCCAAATTATGTTAACATTATTTCATTTCATTATTTCTTATCATAATTCACCAGATGCGATAGATTCAAGCTAATAGAAAGTGCTGGTAAACAACATCAATCCTCTTGATCCAAAGCTTTAAAAGAAACTTCACACTACAACCCAGCTCACATCTTAATAAGGCATAGTTACTCTCATTTACCGCATGACTTTACATTTATTGTCCTTTGCTAGTCACTACTTAATAGGAACGAGTCTTTTAACTTGGACTGTACTGATTACCAGGACACACATTTGAATTGTTTGACTGGTTTTCTTTTTTATATAATTTTTTTTGTTCATCTTTTTCTTGTGTATACAGAAAAGAAAAAAGCATCAACGCATATTTATTATTTTATCTTGATCTTTCACACTTTTTGTGACGTATTAAAGTTCTTCACATACATTTTCAGCCCTTAGTGACAGGACTGTATGGAAATGTTTCTACCCTTCATGACAATGGCTGTTTTAACAATTTTGTGGGGTGTTTGTGTTTAGCAGTAATTTTCCCTCACATATTATGTACTGTTTTTATTGGCATAAAAAGAGCTTTCTTTAGATACCATTATTATCATCACATCATATAAATTTCTGTAGAAAGAAATAATATCATGAAACGCAAATAAAAAAAACCTGCTAAATAGTTTTTAATATTTGACCTTGTTCAGGTCCAAGTTAGAAAAATGTTTTTTTCTACAATTTGTTCATCATATTTTATAATTTTTATTATAGTAAATTATATGATATGATGGACATAATTGTATCTAAAGAAAGCCCTGTTATGGTTATTTAAACTGTATATAGTATGTGTGGGTATATTAAATGAGAAAGAGGAAAATTACAGTTAAACACAGAAGAAATGTTAAAACAGTCATAAACCAGAATGACCAAAATTTTTCCAAAAAGCCAGTCTTTAAAGGGTTTACTAGGTCCCTACTGCAAATTTAATTGAAAAGCAGATATGTTTGGCCTATTTTTTTCCATGATAGACTGGAACCAAACCTTTTTACCATTGCAGGTGACAGAAACATCCTCATAGTGGTAGCAGTTGTGTATGCTCCATCCAAGACTCCTGCATTGACTCAGTGCCGTTTCTGTTCCTTTGCAGTCCACATTGTCTAAAAATATTGGTCCAGTGCCTTGTCCAAAGAAAAGTCGGACAGGTACAGCAATAGCATGGCCGCAACCCAACTGCCGGCAAACCACGTTGGCATCAACAATGTCCCAATCATCGTCACATACTGTCCCCCAGGTTCCATTATATAGAATTTCAACCCGTCCTTGGCAGCGAGTCTCTCCATTAACTAGTCGGACCTCTGGAAATGAGAATATAGAAATGTAAAGGTGAATTTTGTAAAATAATTTTATTAAAGCAGACCTCAGCCACACACAAAACACCGAAATGTATAATATATTATTTACATTAAATTAATGTTACTTTCCTTGTTAACAATGAACTGTCATCTTTTCAATTTCGTATATAACTACGGACATGTATACCACATATGCATGATTATCCCTCTGAATTAATTGTTTGTACCTCTTTAGCAGATAGCTGATTTGTTTTTGCCACCTAATCACAGATGCGAAAATAATGCAGCATTTGCAACAAAAGGAAACATTTTGCAAAGGTTTCTAAATGTCAACTCTAAAATCTCCATAACTATCATACCATATGAAATATAATGAATAGGCAGTAAATTTAATGAGCAAACAAATCTGAATTGCTGTACAACATGCTTAACTGTCTAGTGCCAAAAATGCATCTTCCAAATATTAATGCATATTAATGTGCTTTCAAAGTACTTTAAAATGCATGTCTTACATTTTGCATTGTTTAAAATATAAAATACTTACAGCTAGAAGAAATTGTGAAATTACAGCAGTTTGCAAGAAACAAGGACAGCCAAACTAGTTGAGTAAAAGTAATTTCCTTTTTTTGTTGCTGCAGGAACCAATGAGAATAATGCCATTCAAATGAATGGAATATCCTGTCTCTCTACTGATGTCATCAGACAATATGTTGCACTGTTAAGAGATCCTACTGTATACAAGAGCAAGGTCACTCATAGGCCACTCAATAAATTCAATTTGAGGAGGACAGGAAGTGACTATATGAAACAAAGCTTTATATATCTATAGGATCAGTGCTGCCGCACCTGCAGTAAACATGCAGAGTAATCACTGGAGAGGGCTTGAGTCAAATATTAAAAATGTGATTTACACAGAATGCCTGCATCAAATCACACAGGGATAAAAGCCTGTGCATTATACAAGTAGTGGTCTTCATCTTTCACCTAAGTGAGTTTGGGGACTAGACTTTCCCTTTAACTAGAACTAATTTACTTTATAGACTGAACAGGCTCACATTTCTGTATTTGTTTGACTGTGTTAGCAATTCATGTCTGATATCTAAATATTAAATTGGCATACCTGGGTCCACTTGTTCTACAAATACAGACTGACCAATAATTTGTTATGCCATTGCACAATCAAACCTACTCTCATATATAGTTCCACCTTGCCCTATTCAAAGCCTACCAATACCCATTCATATGTTACATCCCATGGGTGGAACTAATTTCCATTTTTACAGCTTAAATGTTTCTCTGCTTTAAATGTATGCAGCTACTGTCCCAACAGTTCTTAGAAATGGTCTCATTTATTTTCGGATTCTTCCTGATTACGATTGAAAATATCATGTTTTATTGTTTTCATTAATGACTTAACTCTTCCACTATCCACCTCATATATACATGGTTTTAGTGCATAAAGGATCATTCAAGTTGACACTTAAATGTGCATTTACCTGTACCAGTTGTTTTATACTTTTTTTTTAGAATTATTTGGGTAAAAGTTACCTCTTTCAGGCCTACTATGAAATTTCCAGCTCAAGCAAAACACGGGCACCCCCAGCATCTCCTGAGGGCTACCCAGATCTCTCCCCATCAAGATGTATGGGCAGTGGCTTTGCTAGCGATGGGCTACTAGGCTATAGCCCCGAATCAGCAGTGCATAGGCCTGAATGGAGACTCTGGGGCTAAAGTATACTCCAGGGTTATCACTGTTAAAAAAATAAAAAAAAAAACCCCATAGTCTCAGAATCGGAGGTTTATGCTCATGCGGGGGTGAGGAGGAGAAAGGCACAACATTACTAGTATCTGAATGGCACAATATTACTGGCATCTGAACGGCACAATATTATTGGCATTTGAATGGCACACTATTACTGGTATCTGAATGGCACAATAATTATGGCATGTTAATGGCACAATATTACTGGTATCTGAATGGCACAATAATACAGGCATCTGAATGGCACAATATTACTGGCATTTGAATGGCACAATATTACTGGCATCTTAATGGCACAATATTACTGGCATCTGAATGGCAAAATAATTATTTTTCATCTGAATGGCACAATATTACTAGCATCTTAATTGCACAATATTACTGGCATCTTAAAGACTGTGTGTGTGAGAAAGAGAGAGAGAGAGACTGTGTGTGTGAGAAAGAGGAAGGCTGTATGTGTGAGAAAGTGAGGGAGACGAGGTGTGTGAGAAAGAGAGGGAGACAGGGTGTGTGAGAAAGAGAGCAAGACGGGGTGTGTGAGAAAGAGAGCGAGACGGAGTGTGTGTGTGACTGAGCTCATCTGGTACCATATGTGTGTGTTTGTTGGTTTTGGGAATTTATTTTGATTGTCACACAACTGGGTGTGAACCCTCTCCAGTTTATCTATTTGAATACTTTCCATTCTTCTTGTTGTGAGGGATTGATTTTATCAGCATTATTTAATAAACTGTTTATTTCTTTCCCTTTAAATTACCACATGCCCTCTTTGTTGTTATAAACATGTATTTAAATGTACATACCTGACTTGTTAGGGCAAAACATTATATTACAGGACTTCTCTTTGGGGTAAAGATAAATATAATTGCTAGTTGGAGGCACTGATCTCCTGTTAGTCTGGTGTTAAGGTGGCTGCAGATCTGTCAGTCTCTGTGTGACCATGGACAACGTACACCCTCACCCCTTCAATCCCTGTGATCCTGCTACTATAACACTGCAAGTACCAGAAGAATAAGCCTTAACATGTCCATACAAGACAAATAATATTCACAAACTGCTTTATACTGATGTGATGAAAATGTTTCAGACTGATAGCACACCATTAATACATTCTACAGACCTTCTGTCCTTTCATTGTACAGATATATCTATAGATGCATGACTCCATAAAATTGGCTTCATGTAAGGAGGGCTGACTTTAGTGTTAATGGGAGCCCGGTCAAGCATTTATTGACTCATTGGTATTATATATAAACTTTATGCACTTGATGCTTATTGTCATGATACACAAGGTGTATGCAACACCTATGTCAACAAAAATGTAATTTATGTTTATTGAAAGATTGAATAAAGTATAGATGTTTTATATAGAAAAGATTTAACCCCTTAGTGACATGACTTTTTTGGCTTGTCCGTCGCTTGGTGACATGGGCTGTTTTAACATTTCTGAGGTGTTTGTGTTTTGCTGTAATTTATTTCTGTCTCATTTAGTGTACCCGCACAAACTATATATTGTTTTTATCGTTATAAGAAGGGCTTTCTTTTGATACCATTATTTTGATAATAGCATATAATTTGATGTAAAAAAAATAATAAAATATGGCAAAAAAATTGAAAAAATACTTTTTTTATGACTTTTATTTGAAAAATCGTATACTCATGTACAAGAGACAACAAAAAAACACTGCTAAAAAGTTTCTAATATATGTCCTGAGTTCAGAAATAGCCCATGTTTTTATGTTTTTGTGCTTTTTTATTCATGTTACAGGGCCAGAACTATAAGTGGTGCAAAGCTATTTTAAAATCCTTTCTTTCAAAATTAGCGATAGTGACATTGTAACACTGATTTCTGTACTAAATCCATGAATGACCCCCAACATGTACATATTTTTGACAACTCAGGGCATTTAACTTGGGGTATTTTGACACATTTCATGTAGCCATTTTACCACCAATCTATGCCAAAGTTTGAAGCAAAAAATCTTTTTTTTTAATTTTTCACATATATTGCAATTTAGGTAAACATTACCTTAAAATGTGAAGGGATATTTCCAAATAACACCTCAATATGTGTTCAGCAACATCTCCTGAGTACAGGGATACCACCCATGCATAGGTTTGTTGGTTTGTTTTGGGGCTAAAAGGCCACATTTAGGGGGTGCGCATTTTGGTTTTCCAACTTGGAATTCTGACATGCAGAAAACTTGTGCCCATGTCCCATTTGGGACATTTTTGAAGCCAGAAAGTGTATTCTACCCCACAAAACCATATATATTTTTAAACTAGACACCCTAGGGTATTTCAAATGGTAGTATTTTAACACTTTCAATGCACTAATTATACTACCAGCCTATGTCAATATTTTGGGTAGTAATTTTTTTTCACATACATTGTACTTTGTGCATGAATTCACAGATCCTGTTATATGCCAGTGCCAAACAACACCTCAATATGTGTTCAGCAACATCTCCTGAGTACAGGGATACCCCCATGTATAGGTTGGTTAGGTTATTTGGAGGTTAAAAGGCCACATTTGAGAGGTGCGCTTTTTGGTTTTCCAACTTGGAATTCTGACGTGCAGAAAACCTGCTCCCATGTCCCATTTGGGACATTTTTGAAGCCAAAAAGTGTATTCTATCCCACAAAACCATATATTTTTGAAAACTAGACACCCTAGGGTATTTCAAATGGTAGTATTTTAACACTTTCCATGCACTAATTATACTACCAGCCTATGTCAATGTTATGAATAGTAATTTTTTTTCACATACATAGTACTTTGGGCATGAATTCATAGATCCTGTTATATGTCAGTGCCAAACAACACCTCAATATGTGTTTAGCAACATCTCCTGAGTACAGGGATACCACCCATGTATAGGTTGGTTAGGTTATTTGGGGGTTAAAAGGCCACATTTGAGAGGTGCGCTTTTTGGTTTTCCAACTTGGAATTCTGACGTGCAGAAAACCTGCGCCGATGTCCCATTTGGGACATTTTTGAAGCCAAAAAGTGTATTCTATCCCACAAAACCATATATTTTTGAAAACTAGACACCCTAGGGTATTTCAAATGGTAGTATTTTAACACTTTCCATGCACTAATTCTACCACCAGCCTATGTCAATGTTATGGATAGTAATTTGTTTTTCACATTCATTGTACATGGGGCATGAATTCATAGATCCTATTATGTGTCAGTGCCACAAAACACATTAATATGTGTTCAGCAACATCTCCTGAGTACAGGGATACCACCCATGTGTAGGTTAGTTAGATTATTTGGGGGCTAAAAGGCCATGTTTAGGGGGGGTGCATTTCCAACTTGGAATTTTGACATGTAGTCAGCCTGCGCCCATGTTCCATTTGGGACACTTTTGAAGCCTGTCAAAGTATTTTACCCCATAAAACCATATATTTTGGAAAACTAGACATCCTAGGGTTTTTAAAATTGTGGTATTTTAACACTTTCCAAGTGCTAATTCTACCACCAACCTATGTCAAAGGGTTGGGATGTCATTTTTTCCCCACACACATTGTAGTTCAGGCAGGAATTTTCAGATTCTGGTATTTGCCACTGCCAACCAACACCTCAATATGTGTTCAGCAACATCTCCTGAGTACAGGGATACCCCCCATGCATAGGTTTGTTGGTTTGTATTGGGTCTAAAATTCCACATTTAGGGGGTGCGCAATTCCAACCTGGAATTTTGACATGTAGTCAGCCTGCGCCCATGTTCCATTTGGAACATTTTTGAAGCCGTCCAATGAATTTTACCCCATCAAACCATATATTTTTGGAAAATAGACATCCTAAGGGATTTCAAATGGTGGTATTTTAATACTGTATAGGTACTAATTCTACCACCAGCCTTTGTAAAAGTTTGTGGTAGTACTTTTTTGGGAGGTTTTTTTCCACATGCATTGTACTTCAGGCATGAATTCACAGATTCTGGTATATGTCACTGCCAAACAACAACCCAATATGTGTTCAGCAACATCTCCCGAGTACAGGGATAGCACCCATGCATAGGTTTGTTGGTTTGTTTTTGGCTAGAAGGCAACATTTGTGAGATGCGCATCTCAAAATTCCAACTTGGAATTTTGACATGTAGTCAACCTGCGTACGTGTCCTTTATGGGATATATCTTTGAAGCCAGCCAATGTAATTTACCCCCACCAAACCATATATTTTTTTATCGGTAGACCGCCATCACTACTTGTGGCAAGGGCTCAGCAGCCACCGATACATCGCTAGATGATGTATCAGAAAGCTGAATAGGGTCAAAATCGAACCCTGAGTCCGCGGCCTCAGAATCAGTGCGTAAGCAGTGATCTCGACCAAAGAAGGGGTTAATAGCTCTTAGAAGAGCCTATCTAGTACTGTAATACATTACAGTACAAAGAAATTAATCCATAAAACAGTGCAGACAGAAAAACATACTGTTGCTGTGCAAGATTACTGCTTACACAGTGATGAATGGCAGGGAAGGGGTTAATACACAGTGAAATACTTTCATAAAACCTGACAATTTTATAAAATGTTATTTTATATCACTAATACTGATCTGTCTCTTTCCGTCACAAAAATGTAAGTGAGGAGAGGGAGGCAGATCAATATTTGTGAATATTGATCCGACCAATTTTGATCTGACCAGGGCGAATGGTGAGCTTAATTGAGAAATCACCAAACCGCCTTTGCCACTAATTCGCTGTTACTGATCGCTATGCGCTCAGGCAGCTTAAAAAAAAAAAACTCAAATATTTTTACTTTACATGTAATCCCCTAGCGGGTGTGTGTAAAAAAAATAAAATAAAAATATGCAGACAGATAAAAATTGCTTTGGCGTCAATATCATTGCGTAAGCAGTGATCGACGGCAAAGAAGGGGTTAATAACTCTTAGAAGAGCCTTTTTAGTACTGTAATAAATTACAGTACAAAAAAAATTAACCCCTAAAAAATGCACAAACGGCAAAAATAAATGCGCTGATGTGCACGATCACTGCTTATGCAAGATCAGTGGCAGGGAAGGGGTTAAACGCAGGGAATTGCTTTAATACATTTTTTTTTATTGTTTTAATATTTGTGTGTTGTGTGTTTATTGTTTTTTTTTACTTTTAGAACTTTGATCTGTCTCTCTCCCTCACTAAAAAAATGTGAGGAGAGGGAGGCAGATCATAACTGGTCAGATCAATATAGGGTTAATATTGATCTGACCAGTCAGTGGGGATGTTCAGCAGAACATCCCCACTGCCTGTCAGTGTGCCTGGCAGTCACTGATTGCCTCTGTGAAGAGGCAATCGTGTGACAGCCAGAGAGCACAGGTAGCAGGTACTTCCTGCCTCCTGTGCTCTTGCCCTTAGAAGGGCAGCGCCATCTTGGTCACTCAGTGACCAAGATTGTGCATTTTTTTTTTGTGTTCCTGATTGCCTCGACTTGCGAGGCAATCAGGAACACTTTCTGAGCATAGGAAGCGAAAAATTCGCTTCCTATGCTAATTTTTTAATGCCTGTCGTTTTAAAGGCACTGTGCCTTTAAAACCGGCATTTCGATCGCTCTCCGGAGCGATCGAAATGCCGACGGGCATTTTTTTTAGCATTGTACGATGCTTCCACACGGAAGCATCGTTACAATACCCTTTGAGCACTGAAAGCGGAAAAACTCCGCTTTCAGTGCTCGTTTTGACACAGGACGGACTAGGTCCGTCCTGTGTCACTAACGCTTCGCCACACAGGACGGACCTAGTCCGTCCTGTGTCGCGAAGGGGTTAATGAAAGAATACAAATAAAAAACACATTGAACCCTCTTTGCTCCGTACAGCCCTATCACAAGGCAGACATGTTGTTTAGAATTTTGTGTTAGATCTCCATTCACATTTTGTCAGCTGAAGGAAGATCTGACCCATCTCACCCCCGATTGTAATCAACATGTCTGCTCCCTGTTTGGAGCAAAGAGGACTCAACACGGTACTGTATTTGTATTCTCATTTTGAAGAATGTCTATATAAAGCACCTACACTTGCAATCTTTCAAAAAAACAAAGGTTTATTTTTTGCTACAGTTATCCTTTTACATTCTTTGAAAATTTTCCCTTAAAATGTTTTGCTGACAGTTGTCATTTAAGCTATGTTTAATTGAGATTGTATCATATGTAGACCAATTAAACAGAAATGGTCTAATGAAAGATTATAAATAAAGTTCCTTACTGAGCCTTCTTTGCTGCGTTTAGCTCCATTAGAGGTCAGATGAAGAAAGATCCAGGGGTCAAGTCCTGGGAAAAAAATTGTGGGAATTCACACAAAATCCACTGCGACCCCCCCAAATATATATTTCACCGAAAATTCAGTGAATTTTGCCCCTCTATGCCAGGATTCTGCCCCTCTATATGCCAGGATTTTGCCCCTTTATGTCAGGATTTTGCCCCTCTATTCCAGGATTTTGCCCCTCTATGTCAGGATTTTGCCCCTCTATTCCAGGATTCTGCCCCTCTATATGCCAGGATTTTGCCCCTCTATGCCAGGATTCTGCCCCTCTATGTGCCAGGATTTTGCCCCTCTATGCCAGGATTTTGCCCCTCTGTGTGCCAGGATTTTGCCCCTCTATGCCAGGATTCTGCCCCTCTATATGCCAGGATTTTGCCCCTCTATGTCAGGATTTTCCCCTCTATGTGCCAGGATTTTGCCCCTCTATGCCAGGATTTTGCCCCTCTATTACAGGATTTTGCCCCTCTATTACAGGATTTTGCCCCTCTATATGACAGGACTCTGCCCCTGTCCCTCTATTTGCCAGGATTTTGCCTCTATATGCCAGTATTCTGCCCCTCTATATGCCAGGATTTTGCCTCTATATGCCAGGATTCTGCCCATCTATATGCCAGGATTTTGCCCCTCTATGTCAGGATTTAACCCCTCTATGTGCCAGGAGTTTGCCCCTCTATGTCAGGATTTTGCCCCTCTATTCCAGGATTTTGCCCCTCTATTCCAGGATTTTGACCCTCTATGTGCCAGGATTTTGCCCCTCTATGCCATGATTCTGCCCCTCTATATGCCAGGATTTTGCCCCTCTATGTGCCAGGATTTTGCCCCTCTATGTCAGGATTTTGCCCCTCTATCCACATTCCTAACTCTGTTATCTGTAACCAAATATTTTACTGATAAGTTCATAGTATCACCGGAACAGATAAGGTGGCCATTGTTGTGCAAGGTTTATTACATCTCATTGTACTGATGCAGACACAGCTGTGTACATACTAGAGGAGAAGGGGGGCTTCTCTGCAACTTGCTAGCCCACCCAAACTGGCAGAAACTGACAGACACAGACACACTGAGATTATTGGGATTTTTGATTTGTAGAATCTAATAAGGGTTATTATAAATAGACCTAGTTGATTCAAATCACCCAATAAAATATATAATTATATTACACCTTCACTAATAAAAACGTAAAGTATTATTAATCCTACATATTAATTAGAATATTGTTTTTATTGTTTTATTAGTGTGCTATATATTTTATTATACATTTTTATTTAATGCGCAATGATAAGAATAAGAATATGATACATATTTACTCTAATTTCAAATTGTATTAACACTTTTAGACATTTAAACATATATTGTCTTATATTATACTCACAATCCAGGTGTAGCTATAAACCATGACATCATCTCATTTAAATTAAATACACCCATCCATTCAATTGGCTAGAAGTTACAGAAACAGGGTGTGAGTCTGAGATAAGGTTTGGTTGATAAATTGGTACTGGAGGTGTAGAAAGGGGACCAGAGATACCTGAAAAGACGTGGGGGGACTGATTTTGGGAGAGCTGCCACTAGTGGGGTGAGAGATGGGAATGTTTTAGAAAAGGCCTGAGTCTCTCTCCTTCTGGGGAGGACTCAGGAATATGAGGCTTTTAATAGCACATGTTCACTATAACAATAGAAATCTCCATACACATATTATTGAGCTAAGTCCCAGGAGTAACTCCCATCACTCAATTCTTCAATTGAAGGAGTCCCAACTGCAAACCAACCTCTGCCGGTAATGTATAAATGTGGTCATTTGTTTCTAGCATAATCTCATTTTTATGGATGTCATTAGCTATATATTTGGGTAAATTAAACTTAAATCCCACAATTTCTGGGATCTATATGTTTTAGCCTGGTGTTTATCTGTCATCCTTTCTGCAGAAGGAAGCCGGAGGAATATCCTATAGATATTAACAAAAGAACCATAAATTCTTATAGTCTAGCTATTTACCCAAATATGTCATATCTAATCTCCAGAGATTATCTAAGATTCTCATTCTTAAAGTCTAAGCTAGAATACATACATTATCATTTACCGAGCATATTAAGAAATAGCCACCTTGAGTAGTGATATGATTTAGTAATATTACCTTACCAAAGCAGAGTATATGTTGGTAATTTGTAGGTAATTATGGTGTACTATCATTAACCATTTTAAATACTAATCATTGTAAGTTGTATCTAAATAAAATGCATGGCCATCTTACGGTCAGAAACGTACTGCATAATAAAGTATTCTACATGTACGTTGATATAGGTACAGAGCTGCATATTTAATGTTTTGTCCTACTTACTTATGTTATAAGTCATACATGTGAATTATGATTAACCCCTTAAGGACAGAGCCTTTGAAACATTTTTGTCCTTTCTGGACAATGGCTATTTTAACATTTCTGTGCTGTTTGTGTTTAGCAGTAATTTTCTTCTTTGTCATTTGCTGTACCCACACATATTATATATTGGTTTTATCGGGACAAGAAGGGCTTTCTATGGATGCCATCTTTTTGATCATATCTTATCATATTATTAAAAAAAATAATAAAATATGGTAAAAAAAAAAAAATACACAAATTTCTTTGTTTTTATTTGAAACAACTTCTCCTCATCGACAATAGCGAACGAAAAAATGCTAAATAGATTCTACTATTTCTCCTGAGTACAGGGATACCACCCATGCATAGGTTTGTTGGGTTGTTTGGGGGCTAAAATGCCAAATTTGTGAGGTGCAGTTTTTTGTTTTCCAACTTGAAATTTTTACATGCAGACAGCCTGCACCCATGTCCAATTTGGGACATATTTGAAGCCAGCTAGTGTATTTTACCCCATCAACCCATATATTTTTTAAAAGAAGACACCTTAGGCTATCTCAAATGGTGGTATTTTTACACTTTCCATGCACTAATTCTACCACCAGCCTTTGTCAAACTTTGTGGTAGTAATTTTTTTGTGGTTTTTTTTCACAAACCTTGTACTTCAGACATGAATTCACAGATTTTGGTATGTGTCACTGCCAAATAACACCCTAATAAGTGTTCAGCAACATCTCTTGAGTACAGGGATACCACCCATGCATAGGTTTGTTGGGTTGTTTGGGGGGTAAAAGGCCAAATTTGGTAGGTGCAGTTTTTGGTTTTCCAAATTAAAATTTTGACATGCAGACCGCCTGCACCCATTTCCCATTTGGGACATATTTGAAACCAGCCAGTGTATTTTACCCCATCAACCCATATATTTAAAAAAAAAAAGACACCTTAGGCTATCTCAAATGGTGGTATTTTTACACTTTCCATGCACTAATTCTACCACCAGCCTTTGTCAAACTTTGTGGTAGTAATTTTTTTGTGGTTTTTTTTCACAAACCTTGTACTTCAGACATGAATTCACAGATTTTGGTATGTGTCACTGCCAAATAACACCCCAATAAGTGTTCAGCAACATCTCTTGAGTACAGGGATACCACCCATGCATAGGTTTGTTGGGTTGTTTGGGGAGTAAAAGGCCAAATTTGGTAGGTGCAATTTTTGGTTTTCCAAATTAAAATTTTGACATGCAGACCGCCTGCACCCATGTCCCATTTGGGACATATTTGAAACCAGCCAGTGTATTTTACCCCATCAACCCATATATTTTTTAAAAGTAGACACCCTACGCTATTTCAAATGGTGGTATTTTAACACTTTCCATGCACTAATTCTACCACCAGCCTTTGTCAAAGTTTGTGGTAGTAATTTTTGTGTGGTTTTTTTTCACAAATATTGTATTTTAGACATAAATTCACAGATTTTGGTATGTGTCACTGCCAAACAATAACCCAATATGTGTTCAACAACATATCCTGAGTACAGGGATACCACCCATGCATAGGTTTGTTGGGTTGTTTGGGGGCTAAAGGGCCACATTGTGAAGGTGCGCATTTTCAACTTGGAATATTGACGTGTAGTCAGCCTGAGCCCATCTTTCATTTGGGACTTTTTTTAAGTAGGACAGTGTATTTTACCCCAAAAAGTATATATTTTGTAAAAGTAGACACCCTAGGCTATTTTAAATGGTGTTATTTTAACACTTTCCATGCACCAATTCTACCACCAGCCTTTGTCAAAGTTTGTGGTAGTAATTTTATTGTGTATTTTTTCCCACATACATTGCACTTTAGACACAAATTCACATATTTCGGTATGTGTCACTGACAAACAATACCACAATATATGTTCAGCAACATCTCCCGAGCACAGGGATACCACCCATGCATAGCTTTGTCAGCTTTGTTAGGGGTTGAAAGGCTACATTTGAGAGGTGCGCTTTTTGATTTTCAAACTTGGAATTTGAACATGTAGAGCAAGGAAGGGGTTAATAGCTCTTATAAGAGCCTTTGTAGTACTGTACAAAAAAATTAACCCCTAAAAATGCACAGACAAGAAAAAATGTTCTGCTGTGCAGTGATCAGTGGCAGGGAAGGGGTTAATACACTACACTATACAAAAGGTATGGCTTTTATAAAAGCCCTTGGGACTCACAATTTATTAACATTTTATTTAATTTATTACAATTTAAAAATTATGTTATACAGATCTGTCTCTTTCCCTCACTAAAACTCAAGTGAGGAGAGGGAGGCAGATCCATATGGGTCAGAACAATATTTACGAACCAGACGAATGGTGATGCTCATCTGAGAAATCACCAAACCACCTTTGCCACTGATCGGCTGTTACTGATCGCTATACACGCGTTCAGACAGCTTCAAAAGGAATACACGTAATCCCCTGGTGGGTATAATTAACACCTAGTGAGTCTGACAAAAAAAATGCTGATAGCAAAAAAAAAACCTTCGGCGACTAGATTGCTCCATATGCGCTGCTTAGGCAGTGACCATATGCACTGCTTAGGCAGTGACCATATGTGCTGCTTAGGAAGTGATATACGGCAAGGAAGGGGTTAATAGCTCTTAAAAGAGCCTTTGATATACTGTAATAAATCAAAGTAAAAAAAAATAACCCCTAAAAAAATGCACAGACAGCAAAAAATGTGCTGCTGTGTAAGATCACTGCGTACACAGCGATCAATTGCAGGGAAGGGGTTAAATACTGGAAACGGCTTTTATAAAAGCCTTTGGGTCTCAATTCTATTAAATATATTATAATTAAAAACTTACATTATACAGCTCTGTCTCCCTCCCTCACTAAAACTCAAGTGAGAGGGAGGCAGATCTACACGGGTCAGATCAAATATTTACACATATTGATCTAACCAGACGAATGGTGATGCTCATCTGAGCAAACGCCAACCCGCCATTGTCACTTATCAGCTGTTACTGATCGCTATACATGCGCTCAGACAGCTAAAAAAATTTTTTTACGTTAAGCGTAGTCCCCTAGCGGGTATAATTAACACGTGACGGGTGTAATAAAAAAGTTTTAAAAAAATTAAAAATGCTTCTGCAGCAAGATTGCTGCATTTGCGTCAGATCGCTGATTAGGCAGTGATCTACGGCAAGAAAGGGGTTAATCTCTCTTAAAAGAGGTTTTTTTATACTGTAATGAATTACAGTAAAAAAAAAATAACCCCTAAAAAATGCACAAACAGCAAAAAATGTGCTGCTGTGTATGATCACTGCGTACACAGCGATCAATGGCAGGGAAGGGGTTAAATGGCTTTTATAAAAGCCCTTGGTGTTTAAAATTTTATTAAATATTTTTTTTATTATTTTATTTTATTTTTTTACTTGATCTGATCTGTCTCTCTCCCTTACTAAAAGTAGTAAGGTGAGGGAGGCAGATCAATACTTGTCAAAGGCAATATTTAGTAATATTGCCTTTGACAGTATGGTAAGTGCTCATCAGAGCACTTACCATACATGCCTGCACACAGATCACATAGATCTGTTGTGCCGGCATCGATTGGCTCCCCCTAGAGCATCGGAAGTGAAATACTTTCACTTCCAATGCTCTTGCCATTAGAAGGGAAGCGCTGCCTGTACAGGAGAGCGACCACCATCGGTTCTGGGGCAGCCTGGAGGTGTTGTTAAGTGCCTCGCTAGCGCACTTAACAACACCGGAGATGCTTAGAAAGCGAATGATCGTTCGCTTTCTAAGCACATGTGTGCAGCGGGCGCAGCCATTTTTAAATGGCTGCTACGATCACTCCGTGGAGTGATCGTAGCGCGCCCCTGCACATTTGGGGGGTGTTGCACAATGCCTTTACCTAGAGGCATTGTAGCAACACCGTTAGGTCGCTTTCTTTATTCCATTTAGTGCATGACGTGCGAGGCACGTCACCTGTCGGCAAGTCCACGATTTGCCGTGACGTGCCTGGCACGTCATCTGTCGTTAAGGGGTTAACATCTGTTGATACTGTATTTTGTTGTTATGCTATTCTGCTTACCATTTGATCCTTATTCTATATATAATAAATTCATTATTATTTTATTAATAATTGTGGCATTGTATTTACTTTTGTAAAAACGTCATCCAAACTCTCACATACATAACGAATTCTTGATATGGGTATTTTTAGTCGGACCCATGTATATGAATCATTAATTTTCATATTTTTTATGATTCATAATTAATAACTCATATTCATATTTTTATGGTTATAAATAATCCGACAATATGCCAGGATTTTGCCCCTCTATGCCAGGATTTTGCCCCACTAAGTCAGGATTTTGCCCCTCTATATGACAGAACTCTGCCCCTGCCTCTCTATTTGCCAGGATTTTGCCCCTCTATGTCAGGATTTTGCCCCTCTATGCCAGGATTTTGCCTCTATATGCCAGGATTCTGCCCCTCTATGTGCCAGGATTTTGCCCCTCTATGTCAGGATTTTGCCCCTCTATGTCAGGATTTTTCCCCTCAATATTCCAGGACTTGCTCGTTTAATCCACCCTCCTCCCTCTTCCCCAGACAGTACTTACCTCCAGTCTTCTCCTCCGAGCATCTTCCCCCCTGCACGGAGGAAGGAAGCTCCGGTCGTCACGTTTTTTTTTTTTTTTTACTTTATTGAGGTCGCGCGACTTCAATAAAGTAAAAAAAAACGTGACGACCGGAGCTTCCTTCCTCCGTGCAGGGGGGAAGATGCACGGAGGAGAAGACCGGAGACAGAGAGCAACAAGGAGGTAACTTACCATCTCCTTGGTGCTCCCTGTCTCCGTCCAGCTCCTCCGTGCAGTCTTCTTCCCTCCTGCACGGAGGAGGGAAACAACACCACCGGATATGACTTGTTGTCAAATCCGGTGGCAGTGACAGGAAGTCCTGCAGGAGCAAAGGGAACGGCGTTCCTGCCATGAAAAAAGTGCAGGAACGCCGTTCCCAAGCGTTCCTGCAGGACTCGAGCCCTGGAAAGATCTGACCCAAGATTCTAAACAACACGTTCGTCCCCTGCTAGAGCTATGTAAGCATAGAGGGCTCAATAAGGTACTTACATTTTATACTTGAAAATTTCTTAAACACCTACACTTGATGCAATCTTTCAATTAAACATAACTTAATGTTTTGGTGACAGTCATCCTTTAATGACTCAGTGTTTCAGTTGACCACACCATGGACTATGTTTTGTTGACTCCATATTTTATCAGAAACCTTGCAATATACCTGCCACCGAAAAAAAGCCTTGTGTGAACAGCTCATGTCAGTCTTAAGTGTAACTCCAGAAAAAACAATTGATCATACAGCATTCTGTTAAGTGAGGTGTTTATTCACCATGGTGGTGATAATAAACACTCCATTTAACGGTGGCGCCTCACACCTGGCACCGTTTGAAAAGTGACTGTTCATAGACCATATTTGTTTTCAAATCTTAAATGTACGACTTACATTTTTCAAAATGATGAACATGAAACTGTATCTGCATACTAACCAATATTTTTAAGACCTGAGGATATAGAAAGCACAATATATAGAGGCCATTTTGTTGTTAACTGGAAGTCAATTTTAACTAGTATTGAATAGTGAAAACATGTTTGATAATGGAATATAATCTTACCTGCCTCTTCTCTCCTGACCACAGATATCAACTCTAAAAAAAGGAGAATAAAACAGTGAATTAAAAGATCCTAATTTGATAGTACAATATGATACCAACAATCTTGATTATTTCGATGAACCATCACCAGCATTACGTACCAGGTTTTTAAAATCACAATAGACATTGTTCTTAATTAAATTGTTTCTATTTAAAGGGAAAGTTGAATGCCCTTGTACTTTTTTTTATAACATTTGTTGCATTGTTTTTTTCTGATATTGCATCCAATTTTGCATGTAATATTTTTTAACTTCCAACAACGAAAAGATTAAAACAAAACAAAAAAGTTAGAAAAATAAAATAGTTTCTATTTTAGCAGCAAGTAGTAGAAAATAAATCATCAGTAACATTTATATATCACCTTCAAATCTTATCATATTTTGCAGCTTCACCTGATCAAAACCAGCTTTGTTAGAAACCCTTAGGGAATGTTTCTTAACTGGCTTTCTACTGTTACTACAGGACTTCAATATCAATATGTGTAGACTATAGATGCAAAACCGACCAGGAGCCAGCCATGATATTTTAAGGAGTGAGGGAAACTTTTCTTCCACAGATCTATATGTAAAACATTCAAAAAAAGTTATGGGCCAGCCGTAAATATTTCAGGAGCCATGGCTCCCTGGGATATGGGTTTTGCTGAGCCCTATTATATTATACTGTACAAAAATGCATTCATTAAATATGGTGTCAAAAATATGTAACATTTTGGAATATATCATTATATAAATCCAAACAGTAACAACATTTTCCAGTGTAGCAGAATATGCTCGAGTATATAAATAAAATTAATATTAAGATGAAGAAATTCACCTGATGGTCTGAATAACATGAGAATGATAGCAGTCGGCACAAAGCAGGCAGTAAACATCCAGAGGACCGGTCTCAGTAATCCAAGTTTAAACAAAGTACAAGGACTTTTTAGCATTTCTGCTGCCAAAATAAACCACCAGTGATAGTTTGTCTCCCAGATTCCAGGAGAACTCACCACACCTAAAAATAAAAATGAAAAATTATAGCACATAAGTATTTTTCATGTACAAGACATTTGTGTTTTTGAGTTTTTGCATCATTTTGTAAAAAGTATGTAATCAAATATGCATCTAATAAAACAATATTACATTACATTACCATTTATTTATATAGCATCAACAATTTACGTAGCACTAGGTACAGAGCATAGAAGGGAACTACATACTAAGTTATATAAACTAGAAACAGACTGGTACATGAGGTAGAGAACCCTGCTTGCAAGCTTACAATCTAGAGGGAATGGGGTCCATAAGACATATAAGGGGTTGAAGAAGCCAGAGGGATTGAAGTTGTAATAACAGTAGTGTGGATGGTTGGCACTAGGTGGGATAGGCCAAAGATGAATAGTGTGTGTTTCAGATAGGTGGGAATTGCTAGAGGTAAAGTGACAGGTGTTCTAGTGGGTTGGGTTGTAAGCTTCTTTAAAGAGGTGGGTTTTGACAGACTTTTAAAAATTTGAAAAGGAGGGAGAGAGCTGGATTCTTTGCGGAAGGGATTTCCAGAGAGAGGCGGCAGCTCGGGCAAAATCTTGCAGTCATGAGTGAGAAGTGGTGATGAGGTTGGAGGAGAGTTTTAGTCCCAGTGAGAAGCGCAAAGGTCGTGCAGGGAGGTATCGGATAACGAAGAAAGCAATGTACAGAGGGGTGGAGGGCTTTGTAGGTTAAAGACAGAATTTAAAATGTTATCCTTGAGCAGACGGGGAGCCAGTGGAGGGCGTTGCAGAGAGGAGCTGCCAAATCAGACCGGCATGCAAGAAAGATGAGTCTGGCAGCTGCGTTTTGGATAGATTGCAGGGGAGACAGACGAACCAGAGGTAGTCTAGTCATCAAATACAGGACTTCCATGTCTATGTTTAACATGAGTTGTGTATTTATGCAGATATGTTCCTTGGAGACACAGATTATTACTTATTTGCACAATACCACCCAACATTTTGATTGGGAGACATGGAACTCTGGGATGCAGCTTCCAAATCAGCTGAGCATCGTGCATGTGTTTGCCAGGCAGCATTCTAGAAGCTTGACTACTGTGCATACAATGAGAATGTGCACAATACATTAAAGGAACAGTCTAATGCCCAAACTCACTTTGGTGAAATTGAAGATTACTGCTTGTAAAGTGCACAGGCTTTTTTTCCCACTCTGATTTGAGGAAGACATTCTGCAAAAATCAAATTTTTAATATTGTGCACAAGCCCTTCCCCAGTAGCTTACTCAGTGCTTACTTTATACTACTGGTAATTCAAGTACTGATTATAAAGACACTGAGCATATAAAGTTTTATTTCATTTAGTCACGTCCTGTGTTGATGGAATAGAATGTGTTGTGTGTAATGTGATAACCTTGCTCTTGTACACAGTAGGATATCTTAACAGTGAAACACATTTTCTGATCACATCACTCGATAGACAGGAAATTCCATTGTTACTAATGAAATTATTCTCATAGGTTCCTGCATAAAAAAAAGAAAAGGAAATTGACTTTGTGGGCAGTCCTGGTTTCTTGTTGTAATTTCACAAATTCTAACTGTAGGTTTTTTTTAATATGTTAAGCAGTGCAACATGTAAAACTTTCATTTTAAAGTACTTTGAAAGCACATTAGTATGCATTAACAGTTAGACGATGCATTTTGGGAACCAGACTGTCCCTTTCAGCTGTGGTGTCCATGAAAATTGTGAATCTGGAGGTTGAAGATGGCACAGTTGAGAGAAACGTTACATAATGTATTTGGGAGAACTTCATCTCCCCCCCCCCCCCCCCCCCCCCCAAAATTCACTATTTGCTGACCAAGCACAGGACCATCATCAAAACCCCTGTTCATGCTGGTCTTCCAGTGCCTACAATATCGTTTAGAATTTACTGTGGTAGCTAGAGCCAATTTATTTATTTCTTACCTAATATGTGGTATATTTTAGTCTGCAAGGCAAAAAGAAGGGAGGGCTTATGTTACTTTTCCTGCTGTAAGCATTAGTGGGCTACATTTGCCATGATGCTTGGCCAATCATGGAAAATGTATTTCCCAGCAGCTATAGTAATGGCTAACCTTTACCAAATCTCAAAAATTATTTTTTATATTTAAAGGGCCATTTCTCCATGTTTTATATCTTTCTTGAATGGTACCTCTGCAAAGTCTTTGTCTGTATTGCTATCATTTCCTTGCTATTACAGATGGAGTAAAGACCCAAAATAATGTTTTAGACATGAAAAACCATTTCTCTCTGTTCTATATAATTTTTGAATGGTGCTTCTGAAAGTATCTTTTAAAAGGCAGCCCTTAGCCTTTGGCAAAAAACAAAGACGTGGGAGTGTCGGTCCTAGTGTCTTGTGTGCAAAGGCATCACTACAGTTGGTGTCACCCCGTTCAGTAAATCATAGTGTCACATCACCCTTGTTTCCCCAAACATTTTGCCTGTACCATTCTTGACCCCCAAACATTTTGTCTGTGCCATCCTTGTCCCCCAAACAGCTTGCCTGTGGGTTAGTTTGTTGGGTTTAAAAAAAGTCCAATGGCTTTTGGACTATGAGTGCCGGCTGTCACGTGACGTAGCAGCACTCAAAGAGCAAAAAGCTGCAGGATGGTTTTTTTTTCGCTTCTAGAGATGAGCGTGAGGGAGTGGAGCGAGTAGTCTGTGCTGGCTGCCACCTCAGGCGGCGATCACTTCTACAACTTGTGGCTGGTCCCTAGTGATTTGGGACTGCATGCTAGGCAAAACATGTTTAAGAAATGGTATCACCCCCTTTGATGGTGTTATCTTTTGATGTATGCACACCCTGCACTTACCTAGTGAGCCACTGTCTGTGTGTCAATCATGTAAGATAGGAGGGAGAAAAGTATTGGTGAATGGGAATGAAAATGTGAACGAGTAAGTGAATGCTAATGTGAACAATTATAAAGTATGACAGTGTAGGAGAGATCAGGCAGACACAAAATATTGGCACTGTAGATTTGGAAGGGTCACAGAGCATGCTGATGATGTATAGGTAAAGCCTTTCATAAGGAAAATTTGTATTTTTAGGGTTTTATCTGTTGTGCACTACATTACCCATTATGGTCAGTGTAAACGGACGCCAAGAGCTATGATGTCTCCTGCCCATTGTAGGTTGCACAAGATTCCTCCTCAGGTCCCGGTAAGCACAAAGTCTCTCAAACAGGCTATAATCACTCTCAGCCCCGCTCAGTATTTCCCCAACATAACGGATGAGACCGGTCTTGTTAGGTTAAACAGTATTTATACATTACAAGATAAGATAAAAATAGATGAACAATGACATTTAAACAGTTTAACTCAAACACAATAGAAAACATAATTGAATTTGGTGCCTGAATATCTGGCAACCAATCAGATTCACTGTAGAATCAGTAGCGACCAATTCCAACAGGGGGAGTGGTCCCAGATCAAGTTAGTCCCTTTAATCCCTTTAGATCAGAAATTTAACTCAGGGACCAATCAGGACAGTGCCTACACTGGGGGCTTGTTTTGAGCGTCTACTTTTTGAACCAGAGAATGAGCCCAGCTCCATTCCTGGGGAAACTGAACTGAAGTTATTAGGCTCTTTCACAGTGTACTATACATATTAAAACACACAGTTAACACAGGGGGAAACAGGAACCATTCATGAGTGAAGCAATGAACACATATTCTTTTGGATAACATTTCACACATTCGGCTCAAGGACCAATCAGAGACCGAGCTGCCAGCAAGCTGGTAGTTGAGCTGTTTGAAACAGCCAATGGGGAGAATGCCTACCCGGCACTTCTCTCCGGTGTCAGTAGTGGGCGGGGCACAGTTCAATGTGCTTTACATTTCCAGGGTAAGTCCTGCTGTACTCTGGTTAGATGGAGACAGCAGTAGCAGGGTATAGGGAAATCTGTTAAAGGGCCAGTGATTTCAGCTCTTCTAGGAGATTTTGGTTTTGGACACAGGTCCGTAGTCTCTACGCAGCCTGCCAGGGATAAGAGTCATGGTATGTAATGTGACAGACAGCTAACATAATTTTGTTGAGCATTCTAAGAACAGTAAATTGGCACTTCAGATGATGTGGTCTTCAGTTCTCATGATGCTTACCTAAACAACAAATAGATTTCCAAAGGACAGAAATACCCACCATCTTTCCTCTTCCCTACCCACCCCCTGAAAACAAATAGATTGCCCTGCTAAAGGTATACACTCTTTTTTGTTAATTGATTAATAATATATACCAGATAGGCTTACTGTAGACTGCACTGTGGTAGCCGTGAAGAAGCCACTCTCTCATGCTAAAAACAGTAACCTTGCACAGTTTACCAATATGCCACTAACAGACAGTGAAAGTACCACACATATTCTAAATATGCATTTCACATCAAAGCAACATTGTCTCTAACACATAGGCTATTAGCAGTCTCATTGCCTAAGGCTAAATCCTCCATTGCGTTAAAGTTTAACTTAAATCCAAGTTACTCTTGGATGATATGTAAAACATTTAGATTCAGATAATTAACGTCATCCAGAAAATCTTTGAATTGAAGTGAATGAGTAAATGCATTGCTCACAACTCATCCAGGCCTAATTAGGCAGAGAAGCCAGCTGTACGATTCTAACATGATCAATGTACTGCAGATAGATCTGACCATAGCTAAAAAATTCTAAGACTTGCAAAAGGCCAACAGCAGAAACAGAAATACTGCAGAGGAGAATTTTCTTATTCAAACCAAATAATTGGTGCATGAATACTAGGAATACAAAGTCCAGATGTGGGGAATATTGGTACCTTATAATACAATTTGAGGCTGCACTCAGCTCCAGGAGTGGGTCCCCACCCAACTGGAAAATGGAAATAGAAAATTGTAGAAATATTTCCCAGAGAAAAATGATATTCCAATTAGATTTTGATGTTCAGGATAGCAGGTAGAATTAAGCTTTTATTGCTTGAAGTAAGAACAATCATGGATCACCAAAATTCATCACAGTGCAAATCACCTGACACTTTTTGTCTATAAGGATAGACTTAATCGTAGTTCTCAAGAATATTGTGGCACATTCGAAAAAATTGAGCAGTCACAACCTTTACTAATGGAATGTTGCTGCTGTTATACCACATTTAGACCTTTGCCCCAGAAATAAACCCCTAAGTGGTAATCTTGAAATATATTGAGATACATTTATCTGGTAGGTCACTAATAGTGTGTAGGTATTTTAAATGTTAATGAATTAATTGATAATAATATACATCCTGAATATTTTGATAGCTTTACATTGACAGGTGCATGTCTCTTTAAGGCATTACAGCATAGTAGTGATGCATTCTGATTGTTACATGACATCAGAAGTGTACTTAAACAATAAGTACTGTAATGCATTCAGGCAGGACCATGTTTACCACAAGGGCAAATTGAGGAGCTGCCCTGGACACAACCACACTGTAAGAGCCCACTGAGTGTACTACTTGAGCCCTATAGTTCCTGCCTCTTTTACATCACATTCTCACTTGCGAGGATGAATGACAGAATGCTGGTTTGTATTACTATTCACTTTACTTACTCTTACTCAGGGCTGGACTGGCCTACCGGGATACCGGGAAATTTCCCGGTGGGCCGCCGGCCCTGTGGCTGCTTTAAGTATGCAGCCGCTTTAAGGCCGCGGCCACTTTAAGACGTGCGGCCGCGGCCGCTTTAAGACGTGCGGCCGCGGCTGCACTAAGACGCTGGAGCACCACTCTTCACGTGCGTCCACAGCCTGTAAGAAGGTAAGAAGATATAACGAGTGTTTGGGAGTTTAGGGAGAAGGGCAAGGGGGATTAAAGGGGAATAAAATATAATGGGGAAAAAAAGAAGAAGAGCCGATTGGAAAATTGATGATTGGGGTGGGGGAAGATAAATATATCTACAGGGGTGGGGGAAGATAAATATATCTACAGGGGTGGGGGAAGATAAATATATCTACAGGGGTGGGGGAAGATAAATATATCTACAGGGGTGGGGGAAGATAAATATATCTACAGGGGTGGGGGAAGATAAATATATCTACAGGGGTGGGGGGAGATAAATATATCTACAGGGGTGGGGGGAGATAAATATATCTACAGGGGGTAAGAGATGACAGGGGGGGAATACAATTATATATAAAGGGGGTAAGAGATGACAGGGGTGGGGGAATACAATTATTTCTACAGGGGGTAAGAGATGACAGGGGGGGGGAATACAATTATATATAAAGGGGGTAAGAGATGACAGGGGTGGGGGAATACAATTATATCTACAGGGGGTAAGAGATGACAGGGGTGGGGGAATACAATTATATCTACAGGGGGTAAGAGATGACAGAGGTGAGGGAATACAATTATATCTACAGGGGGTAAGAGATGACAGGGGTGGGGGAAGAAAAATATATATACAGGGGGTAAGAGATGACGGGTGGGGGAATAAAATTATATATACAGGGGTAAGAGATGACGGGTGGGAGAAGAAAAATATATATACAGGGGGTAAGAGATGATAGGGGTGGGGAAAGAAAAAAATATATTCAGGGGGTAAGAGATGACAGGGGTGGGGAAAGAAAAATATATATACAGGGGGTAAGAGATGGCAGCGATGAGGGGAGAAAAATATACATACAGGGGAAGGAAGAGATGATAGGGGTGGGGGGAGAAAATACATACATGAGTGAATATCAGAGTGTAAACATGGGACTGAGAGTGAGTGGCAATGTATGAGTGAGTGTATGTGTGTGAGTGGCAGTGTATGTGTGTGAGTGGCAGTGTATGTGTGTGTGTGAGTGAGCGTCAGAGTGCAGGTGCGTGTGTGAGTGGCAGTGTATGTGAGTGAGCGTCAGAGTGCAGGTGTGTGAGAGAGCAGCAGAGTGTAATAAATAAGTATATCACAGTGCTTCCCGGTCAATAAAAAGAGCAGGGGACTCGCTCTTGACAGCTCTATTGATTTTGTAGCTCTGTTATGACAACTGTGAATGTTTGTGTGTGTCGGTGAGTGTATGTGACTGTGTATGAGTGTGACTGTACGTGTGAGACACTGTATTTGTTGTTGAGGGTAGGATCAGTCAATGGTGGCAAAATATGCAGAGCACAATATGTCATATCTGGCACCTTTTCTTTCCTGCATGCACCATTGATTGGGTGTCCATCTGCATGCTAGGGTAATTCCTCCTGGGTCATAGGGCAAGTCCTGTGAGTGCATTATTAGTGCTGGGTCAAATTCTGGATGCTGGGGCAAGTGCTGTGAGTTCAATCTGGGTGCTGGGGCAAGTCCTGGGAGCTGGGGCACATTATGTCAGTGCAATTTGGATGCTGTGATAAGTCTATATTTACACGCAGCATGTACGCAAGGTTATAGCTCATGCACTGATATATACCCCTTCACAGGGCAATATATGCTCCAGTATGTACACAAAGTTATATCTCACACACTACCCTGGAATATACCCCATGCACAGGGCAATATATGTAACCTTGTGTACATACTGGGGGCTATGTATTGCCCTGTGGTGTATATATAAATCTTAACTATAACTTCAAATGTGCTTAAAAATGCATGTTTTTCCCTTTTCTCAACAATAATCTATTGACGCAATGCCATGGGGCTGGTATACAAATATTTCCAGGGCTGGTTTTTGTTCCCAGTCCGGCCCTGCTCTTACTTACTATTACACCCTAAGACAAGGGGAGAGGGTCCGGGCTCCACCGTCCTCGCACAGTGCCTCTCCAGCACTGCAAGGGTGTTTCAGCTGTGCGTGAGATCCAGGTGCCGGCTTCCCACGCTAACCCAGCGTTTTAAAGACCAACAAATTGAAATAGAAAAAGAAGGAAGAATCCGCACTCAGGATCTTTGGTGATAAATCCGTGATGATTTTAATGGCAAAAAATGGTGATAGATATAACAGCAGTAGACAGAGGGAAAAAACTTGACGCGTTTCGCGTGAACACACGCTTAATCATAAGTGAAATAAAATAGTGACAACCAAGGTATTTAAACATGTCCAGACCAATCAACATAAAGGTCAGGTAAATTAGAAAAGGGTGGAAAGGAGAAAACTGAAAGAAAACCTTAATTAATTAAACAAATAATCAGTGTATATATGTGTGCATAATAAAATAAATTGTGATTAAACTATAATAAAGCTTTTAGTGGAGAATTGATCTTTTATGTGTTTGTTATTAAATGTGTTTAATAAAAACCATATACTGTGCAATAAGTTAGGCATATATAATAAATTAGGCATATATAAAAAAGTCCTTGGTAGCTTAATGCCAATCCAAAATATACACATACAATGCCACATAAAAACAATTCATACATATAATGAATAAATATGGTTAGATACAAAGCGATCAATTCACTGTGCACATAAATGAATGGTTGGCTGTGCCTCAGCGAGTGTACATGCACATATGTATTTATAATATTGCAAAGATTTCTATTGTTACTAGAGCATAGTCAGTTGTAACTAATCTTTGTTGTATGCTGTATTAGTGCAGTCCATTCACTGTGGCAAAGTCAGGATAATAAATTGTTATTTCTTTGTTGTTATTGTTGTTTCATTCAAAACCTTTCTTTTTTTATTATTATTAAAAGGAATACGCTATATATTAGGAAGCATATCCTAAGACATATTCTATCCTATTGTTGGATATAGTGCATGTTTGATGAGACGATTTTATCATATTTTATATCCGAAGCAATACTCAATTGTTTTATTCTTATGTATATATTGAGAGGAGACCCTTTTTTTTTTTGTGTTGTATTCTCCCTTTTTTTCCCTCTTTTTGCACTAACCTTTAGTTAGGGTTGGTCCCTCTCGATTTAGTATATACTAAACTATGGTGTGAATGATGAGCTATGGACAGAGAGGTAAAAGATAATTGTATTAGTCTATAAATACTCAGGACATGTGAACATAAGTTTAAAGGAGTTAAATCAGATCAGTTATTTAGAAAAAATGCGTGATGTCATATTCAGAGTTTAACCCATTTGGCTTTCTTGCGCCCAGGGCGAAGATCCAATAAACCTCCCTTTGACATAGGCGTCTGTATTTGTCTCCCCCCCTGGGTCCTTGTCTGACTTTTTCTATCACTGATACTGAAAAAAATTTAGTGTTATTATTATTGCAGAGTAGAAAGTGTCGTGCCACTGGGGTGTCTGTGCCTTTCTTGATATCTGATAGGTGTTCCCTAATCCGGCATTTAAGCTCGCGTATGGTACGGCCCACATATTGCTGGCCGCATTTACCACAAGAGATGACATATATTACAAATGAGGTACAGCAATTTGAATATTCTCTAAGTCTATGCACCCTTCCATCTGTCTTAGATACAATGCAATCTTTTTTGTCTACATGTTTGCATGTCATGCAGATGTTATGACCACAAGGGTATGTTCCTACACATTTTAACCACATAGAAGTTTGTTTATTTACAATTGTTTTATTCGAAGAGAAATGGCTTGGTGACAGAATGTCTTTTAGGGTCTGTGCTTTTCGATGTGTAAATTGGATCCCTGTTTCCAGCGCCTTGCGGTATCCCGGATCTGCTCCCAGAATGGGCAAGTGTTTTTGTATAATGGTTTTAATTTCATTGTATTGTTGACTATATGTAGTCACAAACCTTGTTTTCCCCATGTTTTTTGGATGGTACTTTTGCTTCTCTATCATATTATCAGTGTCCTCATTTGTGAGTCTAGTTCTTAAGTTTCGGTGGTCAGTGCATTCAGGGAGCCTGTTTGAGATAAGATCTTTACGATCTCTGTCCTCTGCAATTTTGTATGCTCTATTTAGCATCCATTTAGGGTAACCTCTTAGATGTAATCTATTTTTAAGTTCTTTTGATTTTTCTTTATAAATTTCTGTGCTAGAACAATTTCGTTTGAGAGTTATAAAAAGGCCTACTGGGATATTTCTAATTACATTCTTGGAATGACAGCTTGTGGCATAGAGAACGGAGTTGCCGGCTGTTGGTTTTCTGTATGCCGCTGTTTCGATTTGACCAGTATTAGTATTGCCCATCAGTGTAACATCAAGGAAATCAATACTAGCTACTGCAGTTTGCATCGTAAATGACAAATTCAATTGATTGTCATTGACATATTTGAAAAAAAGTTTTTGATCACGTTCTGAACCCTGCCATATGAATAGCAGATCGTCAATGTACCGCCCATACCAGGCGATACATTGACGAAATGGATTCACATGGTCATAGATTCTCCAAATCTCCCAGGCTGCCATATACAGATTCGCGTATGAGGGCGCAAATCGTGCACCCATTGCCGTACCCCGTTTTTGTATGAAGAATTGGTCATTAAATATAAAAAAGTTATGTTTGAGTAGGAATTCTGTAACCTCTACGAGATAATCAATCAGTTCTGACGAATAATCACTAAACCTAATAAGTATTTGTTTTAATGCTAGTACTCCTATTTCGTGGGGTATACTTGAGTATAGGGAGCTCACATCCATAGTGAGCCAGCTATAATTCCCTCTCCACTCAATTTGATCCATTTGATTTAGGACATCTTTAGTGTCCCTAAGAAAGCTATGTTGTTTGGCAACTATTGGCTGAAGATAGATGTCTAGCCACTCGGACAGGCCCTCCCCCAAGCTGCCAATGCTAGATACAATTGGACGGCCTGGGGGATTGCATTTGTCTTTATGTATCTTAGGTAAATAATAGAAAGTGGAAGTGGTAGGATTTTGTCTGAATAAATATTCCACTTCCGATTTTTCTAGAATGCCCAGAAACATCCCTGTATCCAAAATGTTATTTAGATCCCTTAGGAACCTTTGGGTGGGATTCTGACTGAGTTTTAAGTATGTGTCCTCGTCCAGCAGTTGTCTTTCAGCTTCTCTAATGTATGTCTTTTTATCTTATTTAGAGAAAAATGCACAATAATGGAGCTACAAGAGCTAAGCTTAGAAAATGAAGATATTTCTCTTAGAAACATTTCCAACATAAACACTTCTCTCAAACATAAATCCAAATTTTATCCTACCACTCATCGCACACCTGAAACTGACATTTTTCAAAGAGCTATTGAGCTAGAGCTACGAGCATTAAAAAAACAAAAAACCTCATAGAAAACAACCAAAAATTTTTAAGGACCAGCAAAAACTGGCCCTAAAAAAACTGAAAGAGAATGAGGAAATAATTATCAAAAATGCTGATAAAGGCGGTTCAGTGGTAGTTCTTGATAAAAAGGCATACATTAGAGAAGCTGAAAGACAACTGCTGGACGAGGACACATACTTAAAACTCAGTCAGAATCCCACCCAAAGGTTCCTAAGGGATCTAAATAACATTTTGGATACAGGGATGTTTCTGGGCATTCTAGAAAAATCGGAAGTGGAATATTTATTCAGACAAAATCCTACCACTTCCACTTTCTATTATTTACCTAAGATACATAAAGACAAATGCAATCCCCCAGGCCGTCCAATTGTATCTAGCATTGGCAGCTTGGGGGAGGGCCTGTCCGAGTGGCTAGACATCTATCTTCAGCCAATAGTTGCCAAACAACATAGCTTTCTTAGGGACACTAAAGATGTCCTAAATCAAATGGATCAAATTGAGTGGAGAGGGAATTATAGCTGGCTCACTATGGATGTGAGCTCCCTATACTCAAGTATACCCCACGAAATAGGAGTACTAGCATTAAAACAAATACTAATTAGGTTTAGTGATTATTCGTCAGAACTGATTGATTATCTCGTAGAGGTTACAGAATTCCTACTCAAACATAACTTTTTTATATTTAATGACCAATTCTTCATACAAAAACGGGGTACGGCAATGGGTGCACGATTTGCGCCCTCATACGCGAATCTGTATATGGCAGCCTGGGAGATTTGGAGAATCTATGACCATGTGAATCCATTTCGTCAGTGTATCGCCTGGTATGGGCGGTACATTGACGATCTGCTATTCATATGGCAGGGTTCAGAACGTGATCAAAAACTTTTTTTCAAATATGTCAATGACAATCAATTGAATTTGTCATTTACGATGCAAACTGCAGTAGCTAGTATTGATTTCCTTGATGTTACACTGATGGGCAATACTAATACTGGTCAAATCGAAACAGCGGCATACAGAAAACCAACAGCCGGCAACTCCGTTCTCTATGCCACAAGCTGTCATTCCAAGAATGTAATTAGAAATATCCCAGTAGGCCTTTTTATAACTCTCAAACGAAATTGTTCTAGCACAGAAATTTATAAAGAAAAATCAAAAGAACTTAAAAATAGATTACATCTAAGAGGTTACCCTAAATGGATGCTAAATAGAGCATACAAAATTGCAGAGGACAGAGATCGTAAAGATCTTATCTCAAACAGGCTCCCTGAATGCCCTGACCCCCGAAACTTAAGAACTAGACTCACAAATGAGGACACTGATAATATGATAGAGAAGCAAAAGTACCATCCAAAAAACATGGGAAAAACAAGGTTTGTGACTACATATAGTCAACAATACAATGAAATTAAAACCATTATACAAAAACACTTGCCCATTCTGGGAGCAGATCCGGGATACCGCAAGGCGCTGGAAACAGGGATCCAATTTACACATCGAAAAGCACAGACCCTAAAAGACATTCTGTCACCAAGCCATTTCTCTTCGAATAAAACAATTGTAAATAAACAAACTTCTATGTGGTTAAAATGTGTAGGAACATACCCTTGTGGTCATAACATCTGCATGACATGCAAACATGTAGACAAAAAAGATTGCATTGTATCTAAGACAGATGGAAGGGTGCATAGACTTAGAGAATATTCAAATTGCTGTACCTCATTTGTAATATATGTCATCTCTTGTGGTAAATGCGGCCAGCAATATGTGGGCCGTACCATACGCGAGCTTAAATGCCGGATTAGGGAACACCTATCAGATATCAAGAAAGGCACAGACACCCCAGTGGCACGACACTTTCTACTCTGCAATAATAATAACACTAAATCTTTTTCAGTATCAGTGATAGAAAAAGTCAGACAAAGACCCAGGGGGGGAGACAAATACAGACGCCTATGTCAAAGGGAGGTTTATTGGATCTTCGCCCTGGGCGCAAGAAAGCCAAATGGGTTAAACTCTGAATATGACATCATGCATTTTTTCTAAATAACTGATCTGATTTAACTCCTTTAAACTTATGTTCACATGTCCTGAGTATTTATAGACTAATACAATTATCTTTTACCTCTCTGTCCATAGCTCATCATTCACACCATAGTTTAGTATATACTAAATCGAGAGGGACCAACCCTAACTAAAGGTTAGTGCAAAAAGAGGGAAAAAAAGGGAGAATACAACACAAAAAAAAAAAGGGTCTCCTCTCAATATATACATAAGAATAAAACAATTGAGTATTGCTTCGGATATAAAATATGATAAAATCGTCTCATCAAACATGCACTATATCCAACAATAGGATAGAATATGTCTTAGGATATGCTTCCTAATATATAGCGTATTCCTTTTAATAATAATAAAAAAAGAAAGGTTTTGAATGAAACAACAATAACAACAAAGAAATAACAATTTATTATCCTGACTTTGCCACAGTGAATGGACTGCACTAATACAGCATACAACAAAGATTAGTTACAACTGACTATGCTCTAGTAACAATAGAAATCTTTGCAATATTATAAATACATATGTGCATGTACACTCGCTGAGGCACAGCCAACCATTCATTTATGTGCACAGTGAATTGATCGCTTTGTATCTAACCATATTTATTCATTATATGTATGAATTGTTTTTATGTGGCATTGTATGTGTATATTTTGGATTGGAATTAAGCTACCAAGGACTTTTTTATATATGCCTAATTTATTATATATGCCTAACTTATTGCACAGTATATGGTTTTTATTAAACACATTTAATAACAAACACATAAAAGATCAATTTTCCACTAAAAGCTTTATTATAGTTTAATCACAATTTATTTTATTATGCACACATATATACACTGATTATTTGTTTAATTAATTAAGGTTTTCTTTCAGTTTTCTCCTTTCCACCCTTTTCTAATTTACCTGACCTTTATGTTGATTGGTCTGGACATGTTTAAATACCTTGGTTGTCACTATTTTATTTCACTTATGATTAAGCGTGTGTTCACGCGAAACGCGTCAAGTTTTTTCCCTCTGTCTACTGCTGTTATATCTATCACCATTTTTTGCCATTAAAATCATCACGGATTTATCACCAAAGATCCTGAGTGCGGATTCTTCCTGCTTTTTCTATTTCAATTTGTTACTATTACACCCCTTTATTATGGCCATTAAATCTTCTGTCTGTCTACTGTCCAATGTGGGCAGCGCAGGTCAACTGCAATGATTCACCCATGTGCAGGCTCATTCAGGCTGTATCCAGTCATATCAGTATCCTTTTTACTTTGCTTTCTTGTTTTTATGCTCGTTCCTGTCTGCTTGTATTCCTGCACTGTTCCTTGTATCCTTGTCTCGCCACAGTGTGGCAGCCTACCGTTGTTCGGCCCCAGATCTGCACCTTCCCAGTTGTCCTCAGAGCTGCACCTGCCCTATTGAACCCAGAGCGGCACCTGCCCTATTTACCCCAGAGCGGCACCTGCCCAATCCGGTTACAGTCCGTTTCCAGCCCTGTCTTAGTTTTAGAGTTTCCTATGTAACGAACAGGGTGCAGGGGTGGAGACACAGGGCCTGGTGGTCGGTAACTGCTCTTCCCTAGTACTTTAAGGCAGAAACTGAAGAAACCCTGCAAACAACCTAGAGCAGGCATGGAACATGACTATGACAGAATAGCAGGATGTAGCAGGCGATTGATGACAAACTACGAAGCTGACTTAGCAGAATGAATAGCAGGAAGTTTAACTACAGAACTAAGGAGACATTCACAGATACAGACATAACTAAAGAGGACTCTAAGAAATGGCTATACTAACACAGGACTGGAATACTAAACCAGGGCTAGAATACTAAGACAGGGCTGGAAACTTTTAGACAGGACTGGAAACCCCAAGACAGGGCTAGAACCATACTGTGGCCAGACCGTACTGTGGCCAGATTGGGCAGGTGCCGCTCTGGGACCAAGTAGGTAGTTGCCATTCTGGGCAGGTGCCTCTCATGGCCCAACTAGGCAAGTGCTATACTAGGGACAACTGAGCAAGATGCCACTTTTGGGCCGAACAAGGGTAGGGTGCCACACAAGGATACAAGGAATACAAGCAGACAGGATCGAGCATAAGAAATAAACAAGAAGGCAAAGAAAAAAGGATACTGAAATTACTGGATAAAGCCTGTGGAAAAACATGTGGAAAGAATCATATACAAACAATAGTGAAGTACATATAGACAAATAAAGGTGTACAAATTAAATAGGTAATGCACTGACATGGTGCAATAAAAGTCATAAAAAATATGATGGAGATAAAGTTCTTCAGAAACATCAGATTTAATATCTGTATGAGACAAAAGACAAACAACATGTACAGCATCAAATAGAATTTGAGCAGCTAGTGGGCAGTCTGTCTGCTGGCCCCAAGGGGGAAAATTATTTATTTATTACCATTTTTTAATTATTTATATTTTGATTCAATAAAAATGCCTGAAATGTGTCTATTTTGGTAAATGTTGGGTTCTTTTCAGGGGATTTCAGTCCATGTTAACCCCTTAGTGACCGAGTGCTATGTTGCATTTGATGTGCCTTGAAGACCAGAATTCCATTATTTTTGTCATACGTTTACTGAACTGTGAATTTCTTTCTTTGTGTTCAGTCCACCCACACAAATGATATATAATTTTTTAAAGGATAGGGCTTTCATTTGATACTATTATTTTCATCATATGATATCATTTACTATAAAAAAAAATATATAAAATATGATGAAAATATGCCATAAAAAAACACTTTTTTCTAACTTTGACCTAATTTTTTTTTTATTTACACAATTACAAATGGTAAAAAAGACCCCGTCTATATATTTCTAATATTTGTCCTGAGTTTATTAATACCAATGTTTCCTTGTTTGTCTATGTTTTATTTCAAGTAATAGGGCAATAAACAATACTAGTGTTTTTTTTGTTTTCTAATCATTTTCTTCTACAGTGACTTTTTTACCCCAACCCTAAATTTACCCCAACTCTTAATTTACCCTAACCCTAAATCTACCCCACCCCTTAATCTAACCCTTGTAATCATCCGAACCCCCCTGTAATCCTAATTATGACCCTAATTATGACCCTAACCCTAGATCTAGGTTTAGTAGATCTAGGGTTAGCTTTTTCCATGTATTTATTTATTTTATTTATTTATTTAGTTCATTTTTTCTTTCCAACTGTTATATACTTAACTGCCTCTAGGGGCAGTCAAGTAGCGGTTTCAGAGCGACGGAAGAGATTTTTTTTTCTCTCTTCCGTCGCTCTGTGCTGGGCATGCTGTATTGGAGGAGCACCCACCGGTGATCGCGGTGATCGCGGTGCCCAGGGGGGCACAGAATGTGTTGCATGATCTAGGCATCATTCCAACACTTTAACACACATAGGCAGTGATCAGCTTTCACTGCCTATGTGTGTAACACGCATACGATCACATTCGCGGTGATCGTATGCGCGCGGGGAGGGGGGGGTATGTGCTGAAAGCACGGATCCGAAGCAGCCTCTGAGAGTAGCTGCAGGCATGTAGTGTTGCGCTAAGGAGCGCAACACTACATGTAAACGGAGGACGTATATATACATCCTCATGGTCCTCAAGGACCATGCTTTTCAGGACGTATATATACGTCCAAATGCGTTAAGGGGTTAAGTAGGGCAAAACCAAAGGGCTCGCAGGACCAATATCCCCAAACCAAAAATGGCCAAAAAACAGCAAACATTTCGATTTTGGGACAAAATAAGCTATATTGAGTATATTTTTGCTACTTTGACCTATCTTACCCCATTTCATGCCAGATCGGTGTATATTCAGTAGACCCTTTAGTTTACAAAAGTTTACAAAAATTCCCATGAATTTCAGCTAGCAATATGGTTGGTTGATGTAGTTGGAGTCTAACAAATGTTAGTGTTTTTACTGTAAACTTAATGTAGCCCTCCACCCTTGCATAGCCCCATCAGCAGTTAGCTGCTATTCCCACACTAATTAACTAGCAATGTTGTTTGCTCATGGGAGTTGAGGCAACTTTCAAAATTTCTGTTGTATAGTGAAGTAAGGCTCTGCGATGCACAGCAAACATTCGGAGGTATTACGAAAAACAAGGTAGTGGATCCAAAATAGAAACATTGATAGTTAAGCAGCAGTGGTGAATAACCTTTGGCACTCTGGGTGCTTTTCTTACATTTCTCATGATGTTCAGCCAACCAAATGGATGAGAATCATAAAATGTGCATTTCACAGCAACTGCAGCACCAATCGACAATGATATGAGGAGGTGAGTATTCACTTTCTCATGATGCTTAATATACCTGAATAGCTGAGAGTCATGGGAAATGTAGTTTCCCCATTGTATAGTCTATGTTAAGGCTATTGTCTCCTGATAACCCCCAATAACGACAGACACCAATGTTGGTGAAAATAGGGCCACTTTTAATAAATATAACATAACAAAACCCACACCTCTTATTAACACACATGACAATGACAACCCAAAAGATAAGATATGGTATGATCTGGACTAACACAGCTTGCAAAGTAAACATGACATAAAATAACCACTCTTGTTTATGAGTTACCAACCAGTTCAAAAACCACCAACCATGTCACCAAACAAGATTATTTAACTTATTTAAACTAAATAACTCCTTACTAAGCTAACTCCCTTTGCAAACTCTGCCTTGCTGTGACAATGAACTACCTAAAAAACGGAGGGTGGGCAGGAAGATCAAGCCGCACCCAGGGCTGCCATCAGGGGGTGACAGGTGATACACCTGTCATGGGCCCCGGCCTTTTAAAAAAACATGTGCTGGCTGGGGAGATCTTCCCTCACCAGCATCTCTGCGTTAGAAGACAGCAGGGTGTCTCTGCAATGCACAGACATCCTTCAATGCTGTCTCTCTCTCGCTACATACACACTGGTCTGACGTCAGAGTGCCAGGGATCACGTGTACTCCCTGTGCTCAAGTCAGATAGGTAAGCCGGGAAGCGCGAGAGAGGATGCATGGACCGATGCTGTCGCTCACAGGAGCTGAGTACTGGGGAATGGGGGAGGAGGGGGAAACTGTCTGTGGCAAATGAATGGGCAAGGAGTGGCATATTAATGGGCATTCTGGCTGTGGCATATTAATAGGCATACTGGCTGTGGCATATTAATGGGCAAACGGCATATTAATGGGTATACTGATTGTGGTATATTAATAGGCAAAGAGTGGCATATAGAAACATAGAATGTGTCGGCAGACAAGAACCATTCGGTCAATCCAGTCTGCCGAAGGTCCATCTAGTCTGCCCAAAATATTAATGGGCATACTGGCGGTGGCATATTAATAGGCAAAGAGTGGCATATCAATGGGCATAGAGTGGTATATTAATGTGAATACTGGCTGTTGCATATTAATGGGCAAAAAGTGGAATATTAATTTGGAAAACAATGGCATATTAATGGGCATTTTGGCTGTGGCATATTAGTGGGCAAATAGTGACATATTAACCGGAAAACTGGCTGTGGGAAATTAATGGGAAAACAGTGGCATATTAATGGGCAAATGGTGGTGTATTAAAGGGCAAACTGGTTGTGGCAAATTAATGGGAAAACAGTGGGATATTAATGAACAAACTGGCAAGGCATATTAATGGGCAAACTGGCTGTGGCATATTGTTATGATCAGCCAGGATTTGAACCCTAACTGTGTTTGCTGCTGCATGCCCCTGTTCCAGGCACCACCTGCTGGATTTTATTGTCTCATTTAGCAGTAGTGGTTATCTCTGCATTTGTCCTCTCTCATTTTCCTACTGCTCAGGTGTGAGTTTTTGCACTGATGAGCCCTGGAGCTATATAAACTCCATCCTCCCAGAAATCAGAGCTGGTACATTTTGTCTGCTGGATTGTATCTTTTATTTCCTGTATGTATTGTTCCTGACCATCCTGATATTCTCTGGTCCTTTGACCCTGGCTATTTCCTGACAATCCTGACATTCTCCTGCCCATTGACCTTGGCTTGTTTTATAACTAATCTTTATCCTAGACCTTGCATACAACTCTGGCTGGCTATGACTCATGGGAAACCTAACAAGGCCTTTGCTTGTGGGTGCTCAAAGCCAGGGGCTCAACCCTATCACCTACTACCCTTGCATCTGGACTCCAGCCCATATTGGCAGAGATGCCTGTTACACATATTAATGGACAAACTAACAGTGGCATATTCATGGGCAAACTTGCTGTGGCATATTCACGGGCAAGCTGTGGCACACTATTGGACAAACTGGCTTTGCCATATTAATGGGCAAAATGTGGCATATTAATGGAAAAACTGAATGTGGCATATTAATGGGGTAAGTCTTGGATGTGCAATGTGGGTAATGGGGCATGTACTGGGGTGCATTTAAATCATTGGTATGACTTACAAAGATTTGGACAAAATGCCTTTGGGAGGGTAAGGGGATGAGAGGGAGATATGAGGAGGCAAAAGGGGCCCTGAAATTCCTGATGGTGGCCTGGCTGCACCCCATTACATTACTGACCAATAAAGACCCTTGGGCCCTTAACCCTATTCCTAACCCTGCTAGGGCTCCTTTTGCTTAAGCTGTGCTGTCCCCAGGGACTACAGGATACATTTACAAATGAATTACAATAACAAAGGTTTCAAAACACTACAGCAAATTAAGATCATCCTTTTACAGATCTTAAGTGCTAGCGCCTTTAATCCACCATGTAGAAGCTTTAGAATTAACCAAACAATATGCTATTTTGCTAAGAATTACATTTTAATTTTAGATTTTTTTTTAATGTATTGTATTGTATAAAAGATGTATTTTTCTATCATATTCAGTAAACATGCTAGAATAACATGGCCAACAATTTAATACATGTATAATTTTGTCAGCATTTTTCTAGTACAGACTTATCTCTGTAAACATAATGGACCGAGTCAATTACACAAACTATCACTTATTGCTGGATTTTAACTCACATATTTAATTTGCAGTCTATAGGTTTCAACTTGTTATTTACTGTATTCTTTACCTCTAATAAATCACTGTTATTTTGGATAGCACAGTAGATAAATATTAATTTAAAGCTACACTTACTTCAGAGAATGTTCTGTGATCCTAAAGGCATTTATTCTTCGTTGCTCCTTCAAGAGACACATCTACAATTGTGTGGAGGATTGTGGATTTACTCCAAAGACCTACAAAAACAATAGATGAAAGAAATATTGTTCAGTACTTCTATATGTAACCACTGACATGACAATAATTACTATAGATTAAAGGACCACTGCCTTTTTTGTATATTATAATAAAAATTTGAACATCTCTATTACAACATGTTTAATTTACTCACAAATAGCAGGTAAGTACCTTCTATTGATCCTGACACGCTATTTTTAGACGGAGTATCCCAAAGTTTAATTATACTTACAATTAGAGTGTTTTATGTGAAATTAATTTTTATTGGTTTTCCAATGAAAACATGTAGATAAGAAAAACACAACAATCTTAAAGAAAATAAACAAGAAAACAGAAGTATCAAAATCGCATATTAAACAAACATATCTAAATAATATATAATACATAAGCACATTATGTCATAACACTATATTCAAATCATCGGTCGGGAATGGAAATGAGAAGGACATTTACATAAAAAAAAAAAATTTAAAGAAAAAAGCAAAATATTATACATTCAAAACTATGCTTTCTAAAATCCTAACTATTAGTTATTTAAGGTGATAGTGCATTTTTATTTTCTATGCTTTATTATAGTGAATTAGTGCATAATAATTGAATAGATCATATTTAGCTTATTTTTACCTCACCTTCCCCCCCGCCACCCTCTTCCCTTTCCCTTCCCATCTAATTCCATTGCCCTTCTCCCACCCCCTTCCCCTCCCCTCTCCTCTCCAACTCTCCTTGTGTAAAAAAAAGAGAAACAAAAACCGTGTACTATAGTATTATATAACATGCTTAATTTAATCTATATTATTAAGTGCTTAATATATGTTTTAATCTCTTATTCTTAACTATAATGAGTCCAGGAAAGGTGTTGTATTATTTATGTGAGGTGTATCATATCCTTAAGACTCTTTAAAAGTGATTCCCTTAATCCTTCCCTTCTTCCCTATCTCTCTTCCTCCCACCCTTCACCTTCCCTCTCTTCTCCCTTCTGATTCTATAAAGCCCATAATTGTAGCTTTGTGCTCATGTACTATCATCCTTATGCGAGTTTCACAACACTAACATCCTTACTCCATTCATCCCATTCTCCCTACATACAATGACCAGTTTGGGGCTGGCGGGGTTTTCGAGGGGCTCAAATATGATTCCAATTTATCTTTTTCTTAAAGAGAATCCAGGGGCGCCAGATTTCCCTATATCTTTCTGTTCGTCCTTGCTGATAATAAAAATTGACTTCCATATTGCCCTGATACTCTATCTGTCTCAGAATATACCCCCATATCAACGGGCCTTTTTTTTCCCAATTTCTAGCTATACAGATTTTTACGGCTAAAAAAATCTGGATCAATAGATGTTTTTGGTCCATAGAACCTGGAATTTGAATATGGAATAGAAATTCATATATCTTAGGAGGCTCCTTGTCAGGGAAGAGAATCCGCAACATATCCATCATTTGGGCAAGTGTGTCCTTCAGTGCTAAGCACTCCCACCATATATGGAGGAAGGTCCCGGGTTTTTTCCCACAGCGCCAACAATTTGGGGAGGTATTTGGATATATTTTTGTTATTCTTACTGGTACCATGTACCATCGATTAATAATTTTAAAATGAGTTTCAACTAGGTTAACACAGTGGATACTTTTTCTTGTTACTTGAATTCCTTTAATCCATTCGTCCACCAAAAAGATTTTGTCAATATCTAACTCCCATTTCTTCCATGGGGGGGCTTTATCTAATGGGATTAGTTGTTCCAAATATACTTTAGCTTTAGAATTGAGATTGGCCCGACCCCCTTTTTCCAATAAATGGTCCAGAGCAGTAGGGTTAAGGACTGTTCTGGTACTCAGATAACTTTTTATTCTTAGGTAATTAAATATCTCATTGGATGGAAGGGAGTATTTTTCTTATAACTACGGAAGGACAGAATCTCCCCATTCACTTTAATTTCAGATATAGTCATGATTTTACTAAGGGACCAGTTTTTTAAATTAATTTCCACTATCAGATATTCAAGGCTTTTAATTGGTGTAGTACTTAATAGATGGCCTTTACAGCCCGCTTTATTTTTAATTTTAGTTATAGTGGTCCTAAGGTTTATTTTTACCAGTGAAACCAATATAACATCTCAACATTCACAAATATACATTTCTGACATTCAAAAACATAACAAAAACAAATCAGTGACCAATATAGCCACCTTTCTTTGCAAGGACACTCAAAAGCCTGCCATCCATGGATTCTGTCAGTGTTTTGATCTGTTCACCATCAACATTGCGTGCAGCAGCAACCACAGCCTCCCAGACACTGTTCAGAGAGGTGTACTGTTTTCCCTCCTTGTAAATCTCACATTTGATGATGGACCACAGGTTCTCAATGGGGTTCAGATCAGGTGAACAAGGAGGCCATGTCATTAGATTTTCTTCTTTTATACCCTTTCTTGCCAGCCACGCTGTGGAGTACTTGGATGCGTGTGATGGAGCATTGTCCTGCATGAAAATCATGTTTTTCTTGAAGGATGCAGACTTCTTCCTGTACCACTGCTTGAAGAAGGTGTCTTCCAGGAACTGGCAGTAGGACTGGGAGTTGAGCTTGACTCCATCCTCAACCCGAAAAGGCCCCACAAGCTCATCTTTGATGATACCAGCCCAAACCAGTACTCCACCTCCACCTTGCTGGCGTCTAAGTCGGACTGGAGCTCTCTGCCCTTTACCAATCCAGCCACGGGCCCATCCATCTGGCCCATCAAGACTCACTCTCATTTCATCAGTCCATAAAACCTTAGAAAAATCAGTCTTGAGATATTTCTTGGCCCAGTCTTGACGTTTCAGCTTGTGTGTCTTGTTCAGTGGTGGTCGTCTTTCAGCCTTTCTTACCTTGGCCATGTCTCTGAGTATTGCACACCTTGTGCTTTTGGGCACTCCAGTGATGTTGCAGCTCTGAAATATGGCCAAACTAGTGGCATCGTGGCAGCTGCACGCTTGACTTTTCTCAGTTCATGGGCAGTTATTTTGCGCCTTGGTTTTTCCACACGCTTCTTGCGACCCTGTTGACTATTTTGAATGAAATGCTTGATTGTTCGATGATCACGCTTCAGAAGCTTTGCAATTTTAAGAGTGCTGCATCCCTCTGCAAGATATCTCACTATTTTTGACTTTTCTGAGCCTGTCAAGTCCTTCTTTTGACCCATTTTGCCAAAGGAAAGGAAGTTGCCTAATAATTATGCACACCTGATATAGGGTGTTGATGTCATTAGACCACACCCCTTCTCATTACAGAGATGCACATCACCTAATATGCTTAATTGGTAGTAGGCTTTCGAGCCTATACAGCTTGGAGTAAGACAACATGCATAAAGAGGATGATGTGGTCAAAATACTCATTTGCCTAATAATTCTGCACTCCCTGTAAATGCCGCAAGTGGTTCTATCGTCAAGATATATAGGAGAGGAGCCAAAGGGCAGCCCTGCCTAGTTCCATTTTTAATTAAGAACCACCTTGAGTCTAACGATTGACCTGATATTTTGGCCATGGGAGTGGAGTAGAGGGCCATGATGGCATCATTTATGTGTCCCTTGATGCCGAAGGCACCCAGGACCGAGCTAAGGAAACTCCAATTGACCCGGTCGAAGGCCTTCTCGGCATCGAGGGCCATCAAAACTGAAGTCGATTTTTGCTGGTTCATATGATGTATGATAGTGATCATTCTTCTTATGCTATCGGAGGTATTCCACCCCCTCACAAAGCCATTCTGATCTGGGTGTACTACATATGTTATAATGTTTTAAAGTCATTCGGCTAAAATTTTAGAATACATTTTTGTATCATAATTTTGTAAAGAAATCGGTCTATAATTGGGTATCGATAGTGGGTCCTTTCCTGGTTTCTGTATAGGGATAATTTTGGCCTGTAACATCTCTGTTGGAATATTCTTGTTATGGATCATATGTGAGAAGGCCCTAAGAAGGATAGGAGAAACCTTGTCTAAGAATTTTTGATAGAAAAGGGATGTGAAACCATCCGGGCCAGGGGACTTTCCCAGTCCCAGGGCTTGGATGGCCCCCTTTACTTCTCGCAAGACTATGGGGCTGTTAAGGGCTGTCAGTTTCTCTTTTGGAATTTTAGGTAACGCTAAATTTGCCAAGAAGGAGGAATGGTCCAACCCCTGTGTGTTAGATTGTAGGTTATATAGAGCCTCATAATAATCTCCAAAAAGCTTCGCTTATTGCCTTTGGGGAAAGTAATATGGAGTTTCCTACTCTAATTCTATTGATTTTTTTCTTTTAGTTATTTATTCTTTAATTTATTTGTAAGAATTTGTCCTGATCTATTGTTCCCATAGTTGTTTTAGGGCTATTATTGTTTTATTTATTTTCTCTTGCGTTTTTTCTATAATCTCCTTTCTAATTTCATATAACATGAGTAGTGTGTTCACATTAAGGTTTGTTTTATGTTGTTTCTCTAGAATAGCTAACTTAATCAAAAGTTGATTTAAAGGCATTCCTCTCTTCTTTTTTATATAAACCCCATGCTTAATTAATAAGCCCCTCATATAACTCTTAAAAACACACCACAATATTGAGTCCGAGACTTCCCCGTTGTCGTTATGTTCAAAAAATTGTTTAGCGTTAAAGGTTAAATCCGTAAGGACTGTGTCATTTTGTAAAAGGTTATCATCCAGTTTCCAATCTCTTCTAAAATTATAATCCAAGTTATTAAGAAGTGACATATACAATGGGGCATGATCTGACCACACAATTTGCCCGATCTTTATTTTAAGTATTTTCTTTAATGATTCTTCTCTCATTAAGAAGTAATCAATACGGGTATATATCTGATGAAACTGTGAAAAAAATGTGTAGTCACGCTCCATAGGATGGTTTACACGCCTACAATCAAAAAGTCGATTTTTATCGAGTATTTTCTGTATTTTCCTATCACCCTGTCTCATTTGAACGTCTGACGCTGTGTTGTAATTACTTCTATCCATTTTAACGTCCATCAAACAGTTGACATCTCCACCCATTATAAGGGTACCCATATAGAGTTCTTCCACATGAGCTATCAGCTTGGTCAAAAATTTAGAAGGATTTTGATTTGGTGAATACAGATTCAGGAAGGTATATAGGTTATCATTAATTCTAGCAATCAATAAAACATATCGACCTCCAGGATCTGCTTCGTCATAAATATGCTTGAATTTAAGTTTATTGGAAATAAATATTGCCACCCCTCTTTTTTTTTTTTGTGCCCTCTAGGTTAGATCCATAAGCGATTGGAAATTTCCCATATTTCCACAATTTTCGTGCTGATTCTACCCAGTGTGTCTCCTGTATCATACCAATATCTATGTTATTCTCTATGAATAACTTATATAGAAGTGATCTTTTTTGTGGTGAATTCAAGCCCCTCACGTTCATTGAAACGAAATTAAGAGCCATATGAAAATATCCTCTTCCTGATCGCAACGCCCCGATCCCCCTGCCTCCCCATACTGGTCCCCAACAGACACCCTACATACATACACCTCATACTTACTAAGTTTCGTACCATGTCATTTATACTGTTTGCCACCATTACCTTGAAGTTTTCCCCAGTCATCCTATCCAGGTCCACATTCATCCAATTTAAGTATATGCACATCCCAAAGATTAGCAAATACTCCAACCTGCTATCGCCGCAGGATAAACTACCGGCATCCAGAAAGACAAAAAATAATCTTATATACTATTAATCCTTATCCCCCCCTTCACCTTAGTACTCTTTATTATCCTTTCTTTTCACTTAAGCCTTTTTACTCATTATTTTAAAGCTCCCTTATCAGGTCTCATTTATTTGAGCTTTTTTAATACATGTAAAACACCCTTCGGAAATAGCAATAATTTAGTAATGATCTGATTCCATCTTTCCCTCCCTTTCTTTCGTCCTTTTCTCACCTGTTTGCCTTTTTTTTTTTCTTTATTTTAATACCTCTTTTTTTTTTTCTTTTTCTTTTTTCCTTTCCCCCTCCCTTTCTCTTTTCTTCTTTCTTCCTCCCTTTCCTCCCCCCGGTCCCCTTCTTCGTTCTATTTTATTTTACTCAAATAAATTCACCAACACCTTAAGATAATCAAGCCAAGTTCCATTCAATTATTTTTGCCCTAAGTGAAGAAGCATCCTAACATATACATATTGAGTCCTTGAAAAATATTCTTAAGGCTGTGGGAAAAGACCAAGTGTATTTAATATCATTGTTTCTAAAAGTCTTTGCACCTTCTGCAAATGCTTTCCTCGCTTGTTTTGTGTGGGCAGAAAAATCTGCATAGAGTTTGATATTTTTATATTCATGTTGTTCAAGAATTTTAGTTCTTGCAGATTGTATAACTTGGTTTTTAACAAAAAAGCTAGAAAATCGTACCATGAATATGCTTGGGTTTTGAAAGTCTAGACTCTATGGCAACGTTCAAAAGGGTATAAACCCAGGACTGTGGATGGAACATAATTGAGAAAAAAATCCAGCAGGAATTGAGTCGGTCTGAGGAAATTTCTTCTGTAATGCCTCTTAATCTTATATTCTTTTGTCTGGACTGATCTTCCATATGGGCAATTTTGTTATCGTAGTTTTGCAATTTATCTCCCAATTGGATGTTGGCTGATTTCAGAGATGTCACTTCTTTTTGTAGTTTATCAATAAGGGAATCATGTGAGTCTAAGATCCCACGATGGTTGTAAGTTCTTTTTTTAATTCCCCAACATTCTTTTTAATATTAGTTTAAATTTTTTCATACAAATTATCCAGCATTTGGGGCAAGGGTAAAGAAGGTTGTACAGTTTCTTGTTGTGTTTTTAACGGAGGAAAGTCCTCTTCTGAGGTATTTAGTGAATGAACATTGGCACATTCAGGTTGTACACCTGTGACAGATTTTCTTTTTTTATCCTGTGTCAAATCAGGTCTTGGTGAGTAAAAGGTATTAATTAATTTTGATTTCTCTGAAGCCCCTCTTTCCTTATCCTTTTCCCTGCTTTTTGGTGGCATATTTAGGATACCGTCAGGCTATTCTTTCCAATTTTTTAAAATGGGATTTTATTTATTTATTTATTTATTTTTATATACAAGCAGGTAACCAGATTTTTAACCAGTTCAAGACCAGTTATGCAATGAAAGAAAAGTAGAGGCAGGTTCTCACTATTAGTGAAGAGAATAGTAATTCAAAGGAGTCCACAAACGATTAGCAAGTCAGGCACAATAAGGCTAGGCTTGAGTTAACTTTTCGTTTGACCAATTGTGCCCATATATGTTATAACTATATTACTTCCAACGTGGCTCCTAAGGGACGCACAAGATATACAGGATTTACAGTACAGTTTTTTTTTGCAGAAGAAAAAGAGCAAAAGAGCAGAATCTACTTATCTGCAATAGCAGCAGTATCTCCTTCGCGTTGATTCAAAGGCGGGAGTCCTCCATCAGGATCTTAAAGAAGTATAACCCAGAGGCTGATGTTATTGTCGTGTTCGTCTTTAGGAAGCTTTAACCCCTGCGACTCTGCTGCATCCAGCGTAGTACACGGGGGAACAATAAGCGCTCCAGATGGTAAGCCGATTCTCACGGTGGTAATACTTTTCCCAGCCTTTATAATTATTCTCTGAGGGTTTTATCCCCCTTACTAGATGTGAGCAAAAACTTGCATTGTCCTTTAGTTGGAACAGTAGAGGCTCGTTATTGCAGATCAATCACGCTTTTTTTTATCAGATTGCCGTGGTAAAGTCCTTCAACCATTTGGGATTACTGGGCGGTCAGAGGAAGGATCTGCTGCTGGACGCCGGTGTCATGAGCGGGCGTTCGTCCGCTCCGTGTTACGTCATCACATGCACACTTTTCTTTAGAGTGTTTTATACAAGTTTTACTTTCTAGAATAAATTTGATTCTTCTATTATTGAGGACATATGAGGACTATTATTTTAAATAATTGATACATTTCTCCTAAGATATTTAAGGGTTATCCCAAAATAATTAACAATAAATATATATAATTTACTGAGCGTTTGTTCGGAAGATGGTGCTTTATGATGGGTTTTATGTAAGTGAAACATACATTATATATTACTTGTTAGTTGATGTGAGGAGGTAAAATCTAGCGCATTCAACAATGGTTGTCTCTGTATAAGGAATTTGTTACAATTTGTTATTTTAAGGAACTCTATAATGTTTCAGTATCAAGATATATCTTGTCAGTAACATTATGTTTAGTAGGTTTAGCACAGTAGTTACATTTGGTTGATGTGGAAAACTATGTTTATTCACGTATATTGTTTAAATCAGGTCAGGACAAAACTTAACTGAGTTTTAGGAGTCAGCAAAACAAATCTAAGAGCCATACAAAGGCACATACACATACACAGTCAGTCACATACAGACTTACACACACACACACAGTCAGTCACATACACGCAAACGCAAAAGAGCCATACAAAGGCACATACACATACACAGTCAGTCATATACACACACACACACACACATACAGTCAGATTAACATACAGTTAGTCACATACACACACACACAGTTAGTCACATACACACAAGGCAGCAGTTTTTTTTGATTTTTTTTTTTTTTTTAAAGATAAAGAAGCTTCAGAGCAGAGTGTGCGCTGCCAGATGTATTTACTAGTAATCTTGAGACTGGTAGATATGAATAAAGCAGAAGCCAAGGATAATAAGATGGATGCCAGAAGCCTCCATTTTGTGTCAGTTTTTGACCATCCTCCTGTCTGTTCAAATCGTATTCTGTGCCTCTGAGGACAAAAGAGAGTCTTCCACATTCCTAACTCTGTTATTTGAAACTAAATCTGTTACTGATAAGATTGGTAGAGATATTCATAGTACAGACTGGAACATATAAGGTAGTCATTGTTAGTGGAAGGTTTATGACTCTAGCCACATTTCATTCTATTATATAGATACAGCTGTGTCTATATACAAACAAGAGGAGACGGGTGGGGGGGGGGGGGGGGCTGAAGCCACAGACTGTGAGTTTATTTGGATCTTAGATTTGAAGGATCTAATAAGGGTTATTATAAACACACCTAGTTGATTCAAATCGCTTATTAAAATATATAATTATATTACACCTTCACTAATAAATATGTAAAGTATCATTAATCCTACATATTAATTATAATACTATTTTTTATTGTTTTATTAGTGTGGTATAAATTTTATTATGAGTTTTAATCTAATGTAGAATGATAAGAATAGGAATATTGATAATGTAATTTAAAATTAGAGTAAATATTCTTAACACTTCTATACATTTCAACGTATACATTTTCTTACATTATACTCACAATTCAGGTATAGCTATAAATCATGATATCATCTCATTTAAATTAAACACACCCATCACTTTTAATTGGCTAAAAGTTACAGAGAACAGGGTGAGATAAGGTTTGGTTGATAACTTGATACTTAAGGTGTAGAAGGGAGCATTGGGAGAGACTGATTTTGGAAGAGCTGCCATAGTGGGTAGAGAGATGGGAATGTGTTAGAAAAGGGCTGAGTCTCGCTCTCCTTCTGGGGAGAACTCAGGAATATTTAAATACATAAAGGGAATCAACACAGTAAAGGAAGAGAGTATATTTAAAAGAAGAAAAACTACCACAACTAGAGGACATAGTCTTAAATTAGAGGGGCAACGATTTAAAAGTAATATCAGGAAGTATTACTTTACTGAGAGGGTAGTGGATGTATGGAATAGCCTGCCAGCAGAAGTGGTAGAGGTAAACACAGTCAAGGATTTTAAGCATGTGTGGGATAGACACAAGGCTATCCTAGCTATAAGACCGGGAACGGGGGACTAATAAAAGTACTCAAAAAATTGGGCAGACTGGATGGACCGAATGGTTCTTATCTGCCGACACGTTCTATGTTTCTATGTAAGCTTTTAATAGCACATGTTCACTAGAACAATAGACATCTCCATACACATAGTATTGAGCCTAGTCTCATGGGTAACTCCCATCACAAAATTCTTCAGTGGAAGGTGTCTCTACTGCAAATCAACCTCTGCAGGTAATGTATAAATGTGGTACTTTGTTTGTAGCATAATCTCTCTATTTTTATGGATGTAATTAGTATATATTTGGGTAAATTAAACTTAAATCCCATAATTTATGGGATCTATATGTTTTAGTCTGGTGTTTATCTGTCATCCTTTTCTGCAGAAGGAAGCCAGAGGAATATCCTATAGATATTACCAAGAATCAGAAGTTCATTTAGTCTAGATATTCATCCAAATATGTAATATCTAATCTCCAGAGATTATCTAAGATTCTTATTCTTAAAGTCTACGCTAGAAAGTATTTACCATGCAGATTAAGAAATAGCCACCTTGAGTAGTTATATGAATTAGGTATATTACCTTACCTAAGCAGAGTATATGCTGGTAATTTGTAGGTAATTATGGTGTTCTATCATTAACTATTTTAACTACTAATCATTATCTATGATAATATATGTAGGTGTGGTTGTATCTAAATAAAATACATTGCCATCTTGTGGTCAGAAATGTAACTGCATAGTAAATTATACTACATGCATTCAGCTACATAAATGCATAATTCATGTTTTATCTTATTTACATATGATGTCATACATGTGAATTATGATTAACATCTATTGATATTGTATTTTGTTGTTAGACTACTTTGCTTATTGTTTGATCTTTATTTTATATTCAATAAATTGATTATTATTTCATTATTAATTGTTGCATTGTATTTACTTTTGTAAAAACGTCATCCAAACTCTCTATATACATAACAAATTCTTTATATGGGTATTTTTGGTCGGACCCATATATATGAATCATCAATTTTTTATATTTTAATGATCATAATTAATAACCCATGTTACCTTGTAAAGGGTTCATAACCTAATCTAAATCCCCACTATTAAGGTTCATAATACTGCTATCCCAGTATGCACCTCTTTTATAATTAGTTGAGTTTTGTGTGGTGAATCCCTTCTCGTATTTAAAAAAAAAAAATCTTTATTATTTATTAATTTTATCAATTTAAAAACAAATATATATATTATATTATAGATAGATATATAGATAGATAGATATAGATATATAGATATTGTACTTATACAAAAACAAACAAACATCTATCTAATTTCTAACTTTAGGCCAAAATAGCAGAGTTGTGAGAATTCTTGCAATTGAATGGCAGACTTTCTCCAACTCAGCTACTTTGACCTTAAATTTTGAATTCCCATCTCAATTCCCATTTCAATTTCCTGCAATTCCTGGCAAAACTTTCTTTATTGAGTAGATCCTATAGTGTTAATGCCTCTCTATGGCTTCTTCATTTTCAAACAATATTGGATGAAATCTTGCCTTTCAGTAGATTACAAAAAGACACTTTATTTGATGATTACATATAAAGCTATATAATTTTTACTAAATATTTTATGAGTCTATACACAACCTGTTTTATGTGCGCAGATGCAATATTTTACATTGGCATGCATTTTGTATGTGTTATGACATTAATATGCCTCCAATAGTAAACTATTTTGCTGGAAAATGTGGAATTTTTTTGAATAAATTTTGGAAGATTATATAAATAAAACATAGCATTTGCAGTTATGCTTCTTAAATGTAATAAAACCATACCTTCCAACTTTCCGCACAGTGAATCGGCCACCAGGGGCGGAGCTTGTGAGGTCAAGTGTAACTGCAGCTGGAATGCGCAGCAGACATTCTCCCGTGTCTTAGAGCACCAGCCCTGAATCCCACTGTCCTGCGGAGCTCTACCTTTGTCCCGAAAAGAGGGACAGAAGTAAAGCTCAGCAGAATATACTGTCCAAATCAGGACTGTCCTGCACAAAGCAGGACAGTAGGGAGGTATGTAAAAAAATAAAAATATTTTTGCATAGTAGCTTAGGTTGAAACAATCCTTGCGTCCATCAAGCGCAACCCTTTTCCTATTCCTTGTTTACCACTGTTGATCTAAATGGCAATCAGATTTCTTCTTGGATCAACAAGCTCTAAATAAATATTAAATGCTTATACTAACATATGTAGCCCTTTATGTTCTGGCTCATTAAAAAAGTATCCAGGCTCCTATTAAAGGCTTCTAACATATTTGCTTGCACCACCTACCTTCAGGTTAGTTAATTGCCATGGGCATCTGTGAATTTTTTCGGAAGGGGGGGGGCATACTTTTACCATCGTCTATGCTGCACCGCGCCTCTTTTTGACAATTTTATGAAATGGAGGAGCTTAGTCATTATCAGTGCAGCATGCAAACGGTTGATAAACGGTGATGCCACAGCATCACTTTGCCAATTAAAATAAGTAAGTAAGTCAGGTACCAATTAACATGCCACAGTCACTTTGCCATTAAAATATGCAACAGTCACTTTGCCTATTAAAATAGGCCACCGTTTGTCCATTAAATCAGGGCTTGACAAAGTTAACTGACTTTTAGGATCCAGCTAAAAAATCTAGGAGACAGACAGCACAATCACATACACAGTCACATACACACTCACAACACATACACGCACAGTCACACACACACAATCACATACACGCAGTCACATACACACACACACACACACACACACAGATACTTACACATATACAGTCACACAAACACATATAGAGTCAGTCAAGCATACACATACATAAATAGTAATTCACACATATATACATATGAGTGAATGTGAGTCAATCACACATACACACACATATACAGTCAGTCACATACACAGTCAGTCAATCAATCAATCAATCACACACACAGCATACAGTCAGTCATACACACATACAGTCAGTCGGCCACACAGTCACTTTTTTTTTCTAATCTATCAATGTGTCCCCCCTCCCTGCTGCTGATCCAGAACATAAAGGGCTACCTATGTTAGTATAAGCATTTAACCTGCTGCTATACCTCACTGCAGTGAATGGGGGCATTTGCACAGTCATCTGTTGCTTCCAGCCCTGTACAGTAGATACTGTACTTGGGCACTACAGAGCCGTGTGCGAGTGGGCGGAGAAGGAAGTGTGTGCATCCGGTGCACACAATATGCACCCTCGCGCTCAGGAGGATTAAAGGTTTTTAAAAAAATTTAAAGATCCCAGCGACGAGAGCACCATGCGGGGTACACGATACCCGGGCCCAGGTCTGATTTCCTAGTCGTTATGGTGACATGGCGCCCGTGGTTTGTCGAGCCCTGCATTAAATGATTATTTTGACATTAATATGTCACAGCCAATTTGCTCATTAGTATGCCAGTATTATTTTGACATTAATATACCAGTGTTATTTTATCAAGCCAAAGCCAATTTGACCAATAATATGCCAGTATTTTTTGCCATTAATAAGCCACAGACAATTTGCCCAATAATATGCCCATATTATTTTGCCATTAATAAGCCACAACTAATTTGTCCAATATGTCAGTATTATGTAGCCAATTAATATGCCAGTATGATTTTGACAATTAATATACCAGTATGATGTAGCCAATTATTATGCCAGTATGATCTAGCCAATTAATATGTCAGTATGATGTAGCCAATTAATATGCCAGTACGATTTTGCCATTCAATATGCCAGTATTTAGCTATTCAATATGCCAGTATTTTGCCTTTCAGTATGCCAGTATTTAGCCATGTATTAAGCCAGCGTTATGCTCGTTATAATTTCACTGGGACCCTGAAATTCAGTGACATCCAGTAGGGAGAGCTTGGAGAGATGGGTTGGAATGTTGCTATAGCAACAGCAATAAATATACTACACATCATTTGCAGTTTTTAGGAGATAACACAAGTTTCTATTTGTTTAGTTTGCATGGTGCAACACTTATCTAAATTGTTTTAGGACACTCTAAGTATAACTGCACCTATAATTACTGTAATGCCATAAGAAACATTGTGTGTGATGGTCACTGATAGTTCCTCTAAAAGTAGATGTGCTAGCTAGGTAAATAATCTTTTTGCTATAAGATGGGGTCTGTAATGGAACTAGTCTACACAGGAAATTGTGGGAAAGTAAAGGTTTTCTTTGTGACAGGAGATGTAATGTAATATGTAATGTAACTTTTTGTTCTAAATTCCAAGCATTTCCCCTGGCTTTCATCCAGCACTGCACATCACCAAGTCAACACAATCCTTATTGGCAGGTATATGTGGGAGCTGTATCATGTTATAAGAATGCTTCTCTTCAGCAAGGACTGGGAAGCCTGGCAGATTAAAGCTGACAGAATGATGCTCAGTGTATGTAAACACCTCCATCAATAGTAATGGCCCAACAATAAATTGAAATAGCATTATAACTTGGTCAATTTAGAAATTAACAAATGTGCCCAAGTGTTTCCGTTCTTCTTAATGGAAGACATGTAAAAATCAATGAAAATGATTCCAGTCAATAAGCAGTAACTGACTTGATAAGTAAGTATGGAACACCCATAGCACATGCAGGGAGCATTACTTTATATGTAGTGCTGATCTAGGATTGTATGGGCATTGTGTATGTGTGTGTGTGTGTGTGTGTGTGTGTGTGTATGTGTATGTATGTATATATATATATATATATATATATATATATATATATATATATATATATATATATATATATGGCTTGCCAAATCCCAGGAGACTGGAAGCCATGGCTCCTAAAATCCCCACTGCTTTACTTTTTTGATTGTTATACATAGAACTCTATGAAAGTACCATTACTCTGTAATATCAAGGCTGGCTCCTTGGTATGTTTGGCTCCTAAAGCCTACAAATTTTTGTCAAATCTTGGTATACATATACCTGCATATTCAGCTTAAATACCGTATTTGCTCGAATATAAGACAAGGTTTTTTTCAGAGCAAATGCTCTGAAAAAGACCCCTCGTCTTATTTTCGAGATTGTCTTATAATCTGACCTCAAATCGAGGTCAGACTATAAGACAGGGTTCCAGGTCCACCCCCGCCCCCCAGGTCTGCAGGGGACCTGGATCCCCCTCGCTAACAGCTGGTGGATTTCTGCGCAATGTGCGCAGACATTCTCTGCTGCCGCCAGGACCTCTATGATGAAGCTTCATCATAGACGTCCCGGCGGAAGTGTCGGGCAGAATGGAGGATGTCTGCACATTTTGTGCAGACATCCCCCGGCTGCCCCCCCCCCCCCCCCCCAGCCACAGACAGACAGACAACATTGGGGGAGACAGACAGACCACATTGGGGGAAACAGGGAGGAGGGACAGCATTGGTACATAAAGGTAAATAAAAACAAGAAATGGATTTTTAAAATAATTTTTTATTAAATATGAAAAAGCTATTTACATGTGAATATATAGAAGTGTAACTTTTTTCCTATAGGGTAGTCTTATATTCAGGCTTTTAGTTTTTTTCTAAAGGAATATTTTTTTCCTAAAGAACAAATTTTGGGGGGTCGTCTTATAATCAGGGTCGTCTTATATTCAAGCAAATACGATATATGAGCACATTAGAGACGTTCAAATACATATGTAAGAGTCACAGAACTTTAAGATTCTTCCCTTTTTTACTCAATTCAAGATATGGCATTCCTTGATTCTCATTTACAAATTTCTGGTCAATGACCACGATTTGAATTTGACTTATATTCTTACTGGATGGCATTTCCAACAAGCCAATCACAATATAGCTGTGATTTAAAATCTGTCAACCTTTTCGGGATTTTTTTCAAGTGGAAAGACATTTTGAAAGTATAAAGCTGTACCTGTGACTAGGGTTGCCACCTGGCCGGTATTTTACCGGCAGGCCGGTAAAAAAATGGCTTGACGCCAATGTTAAGTCGATGGAGGCAGCAGCAAGGCCGGTATTTTTTTTGAAGAAAAGGTGACAACCCTACCTGTGACTTGCCTGTTGTTATGTATAGAGCCTGTGGCTCCCATCTAATGTAAGAGTTCAATCCTAAAAGTCTATAACATATTTCAGTTGATACAAACATACTGTAGACTATTCTGTTTTAAGCCTGACCAAGCTTCTGGGTGTAGCACCCTACCCACTCACATGTGCTCCATATATTTTATCCAGTGCAATTGTAGAGTCCTTTGTGTCCAAGTTAAACATTTTTGTTATTAAAAAGTTTGGACCCACCAATACTGGTGCTTTTAAAATAGCTTAAAATAAAAATGCAATTTTTGGTTATGCACTGATATTTCTATGTATTGTATCATGAATATGTTTTCTTTTGGTTTTTATTCCCTATTTGAATAAAAGTACAGATAAATAGGGATTTATACTGTAACACTATTAGTGTGTGCTTTGTACCATAGTGTGCACCATGTAAACCCTTTGTCTTATATTTGAGGTTCATCTTCTTATAGTCAGAACTTCAGCTCTGTGGGGGACCTTGAGGGCAGCCGGAGAATGTCTGTGCACTGTAAACAGACATTCTCGGATACTGCCTGACACTTCTGCCAGCCCGAAAGAAGTGTCGGGCAGCATCGGAGGATGCCTCCAGGGCCGGACTGGCCCACCGGGATACCGGGAAAAATCCCGGTGGGCCGTCTGCCCCGGGGCCACCTTGGCCACTTAAAGTGAAGCGGCGGCGGCCGCCACTTTAAGAGTTCGGCTGCTGCAGCATCCGGCGGCAGCAGACGAATTTCTTAAAGCGGCGACGGCCGCCGAATTGCTTAAAGCGGCGGTGGGCCACTTTAAGCAATTCGGCGGCCGTCGCCGCTTTAAGAAATTCGCCTGCTGCCGCCGGATGCTGCAGCAGCAGTTCCGGCTGCGGGATGGGGAGCAGAGAATGCAAGGTGAGTGAGACATAAAGGGCAGGGGGTGAAAGACACTACAGGGGGGGAAGGGGGGGTGAAAGACACTACAGGGGGGGAAGGGGGGGTGAAAGACACTACAGGGGGAGGGGGAAGGGTGGGGTGAAAGACACTACAGGGGGAGGGGGAAGGGTGGGGGTGAAAGACACTACAGGGGGGGAAGGGGGGGTGAAAGACACTACAGGGGGAGGGGAAAGGGTGGGGTGAAAGACACTACAGGGGGGGTGAAAGACACTACAGGGGGAGGTGGAAGGGGGGGGTGAAAGACACTACAGGGGGAGGTGGAAGGGGGGGTGAAAGACACTACAGGGGGAGGTGGAAGGGGGGGTGAAAGACTGTACAGGGGAAGAGGAGGGTGTGAAAGACTACAGGGGGAAAGGGGTGAAAGACACTAAGGGGAAAGGTGGGAAGAGAGATGCCACAGAAAGGACACACAGAGAGCGAGACGCCACAGAGAGCGAGACGCCACAGAGAGCGAGATACCCAACAGAGAGAGAGATGCCACAGAGAGAGAGATGCCACAGAGAGAGAGAGAGAGATGCCACAGAGAGAGAGAGAGATGCCACAGAGAGAGAGAGAGAAAGAGACACCACAGAGAGAGAGAGAGACGCCACAGAGAGGGAGAGAGACGCCACAGAAAGGACAGAGAGAGAGAGAAAGGACACAGAGAGAGAGAGACGCCACAGAAAGACAGAGAGAGAGACGCCACAGAAAGACAGAGAGAGAGACACCACAGAAAAGACAGAGAGAGAGAGACGCCACAGAAAAGACAGAGAGAGAGACGCCACAGAAAGGACAGAGAGAGACGCCACAGAAAGGACAGAGAGAGAGACGCCACAGAAAGGACAGAGAGAGACAGGCTACAGATATGCGAGAGACAGGCTACAGGATATGTCTCACACACTGCCCTGATATATACCTCTGCACAGGGCAATTCATATAACTCTGTGTACATACTGGAGGTATATATATTGCCCTAGACAGGCTTATATATCAGTCTTATCTATAAATAATACACTGTTCAGATGTGCTTTTTAAAATGCATGATTTTCCCTTCTATGAATAAAAAAAATTATATTATGCTATGGGCTGGTTTAAAAATCTTATGCGATGGGGCTGGTATATAAATTTTTTCCAGGGCTGGTTTTTGTTCCCAGTCCGGCCCTGGATGCCTCTGTGCACCAGACAGCACACAGACATCCTTCGGCTACCACCACAAGACACCAGGGACACAGGCAAGTTCTGGGGGAGAAATGGCAAGTACTGTGGGAATGTCAATATGAATCGGCTTATTGCCCAACTAAAATAGTACGAAGTATGCACCAGAGATCACCAATGCAAATGGATAATGTATGTCAGAAAAATATCTTTTAATAAGATTCCAACCTTGAGCACAGATAATAATCTACTGGTTCACGTTTATCTTGCTTTCTATTCTAGATAAAAAAAAACTCAGTGGCGTACTTACTGTTAGTGCAGGGGTTGCAGCTGCGACTGGGCCCGTCACTCCACAATAATACTGGCAAATGGGCAAAATAACACTGGAAAATGGGCAAGATAATACTGGCAAATGGGCAAAATATGAGTGGCAAATGGGCAAAATATGAGTGGCAAATGGGCAAAATACCACTGGCAAATGGGCAAAATAACACTGGCAAATGGGCACAATAACACTGGCAAATGGGCAAAATATGAGTGGCAAATGATGGGAAAAATATGACTGGCAAATGAAGGGTAAAATATGACTAGCAAAATGATGGGCAAAATAATACTGGAAAATGAATGGCAAAATAACTGGCAAATGTAGGGCAAAATATGACTAGCAAATGATGGGCAAAATAATACTGGCAAATGAATGGTAATATAATACTGGCATATTAATGGAAAAAAAAAAAACATTAACTAGACTGCCAGGTGAGTACTGGGGAAGGGAGAAGGAGGGTGGTAGTGTATTAATGGACACATTGTCTGTAGCATATTAATGAACAAATTGTCTGTGGCACATTAATAGGTAAGATAATAGTGGCATATTAATGGGAAATTGGCTTTGGCATATTTATGGGCAGGCTAATTGTGGCATATTAATGGGAAATTGGCTTTAGCATATTGGCAATCTGGCTGTGGAATATTTATGGGCAGGTTGATAGTGGCATATTAATGGGAAAATTGGCTGTGGCCTAATAATGGGCAGGTTAATAGTGGCATATTAATGGGGAAAATGGCTGTGGCATATTAATGGGCACGCTAATCGTGGCATAATGGGCAAATTGGCTGTGGCATATTTATGTTCAAATTGCCTGTGGCCAAAGTGATACTGTGGCATGTTCTGTGGGGCAAAATAACATGTACTATGGGACAAAGTGACACTGTTGTATGTTCTGGCGGGCAAATTTACACTATGGCATGCCAAATCGTGTGGTTGCAATATGAGTACAAGCCAAGTGCTGTGGGTACTGTATGGTGCTGTGTTAAGACCTTGCGGTGCAATGTGGGAGCAGAGGAACGTAGTAAAAATAAGAATTAATAATTTTTCAATAACATTTTTATTACATATGAAAATAGTTGAATATAATATTAAAAAGTTCATATATGTATACATGTAGCTAGTTATATACATATATTGGGGGTCCACTTCAATCTTTTGAAAAGGCTGGAAATATTTTAATGTTTTTTTGTGGTCAGAAAAAGTAATTTTACTTTACTGAGAGGGTGGTGGATGAATGGAATATTTTTCCTTAAGAAATGGTAGAGGTTAATACATTAAGGAGTTTAAGCATGCATGGGATAAGCATAAGGCTATCCTTGATATAAGATAAGGCCAGGGACTAATGAAAGTATTACTGTACTGAGAGGGTAGTGGATGTATGGAATAGTCTTCCAGCAGAAGTGGTAAAGGTTAATAGAGTAAATGAGTTTAAGCATGCATGGCATAGGATTAAAGCTACCCTAGATATAAGACAAGGCCAGGCACAAAGTGAAACAGTTGGGAGGCATGTAAGTGGCATTTCTGGGGTGGAGTTGCATGGAGGGGTCGGGGGGCCCCAGGGCAATTTTTGCACAGGTGCCCGGTGGTTTCTAGTTACACCTCTGAGTTTTGCGATAGATAGGAATCAGTACATCTGCTGTTTTGTTACATAGTTTTCCATCCTGATCATGATATAGTTGTACTGCACTGAGTAAAATGTTCCAGGTGTAATGGGATGAAAATGAATCTACTCTCCAATTTTCTGTTTTTCAATACTTCATTCATCTGCCATGTACTGTGATTCTTGTGGAATAATGTTGTCTTTTGTCTACAGGGGAACTTTCCCTCCCTCCTTGTTTGCAAAATACTGAAACACGTCTGAAAGATGGCAGCTGAGACTATGCAAAGCACCCGGCTGAGGGTCGGAGCCAGAGGAAGCCTGGATATTTGTTTAACAAACTGCACGAGAATGTGGGTCATCTGTAAAACTGGCTATTGTTGCATTGTAGCCATGTTCAATAGGCCATTTTCATTAGCAAGCATCATATTTGGTTAATGCTTTTACTTATCAACCCCAGGTTCTTTTACAAAAATATACCCAGGTTTAGGAAAGATTTTCTTTCATTATTTTGGGTTTTGGTAGCGGAAAAAGTGAATTTTATGGACACAAGTAAAAAGTTAAATAATTCAAGCAAATATTAAAAAACAAATAGTTTTTGTGTATCGCAATAGTAGCCAAGTGACAATTCTACATCATTTGATGAACAACAATTCCCATCATCCAAATGCAACCAGATGATAACACAGAAGTAGTAGTGGACTGATTGCAGTTGGTGTGGCAGATGCTATTGGTCTGATACTCCTGCCATTCTCAGGCAGCCATTGAAGGTTGCAGGATTCCAACTCATACATTGGAAATAGCAGAAGAGTTGGCAGACTAAGGTGTATTAGACAATGTTTAAATGATTTTTCTTTTCAGTTATCACACTCCCATCTGATACTATTTCTTATAAATTGGCAGATAGCTTTCCATTTGTTTTAGAACTAATACTTGTTATTCTCATCCAGCTTTAACCTACACACAATAAAACACAGAACATCATGGAAAGTTCATGTTGACTATCATCATGTTGACTATCTCTGTTCTAAATAACCTTTTAGCTTTATTGGATTCATTTCTCCGATTGACTCCATCAGTAAAGCAAGTAATCTGCCACCATCCATCATTCTAGACATGTTATAATAGATTCCAATAACAGATTATTCAATCTATTTTATATAGACACATAAATCTGTAGGGGAGATGCCATAAAGTAGCATTTAATTAACAGAAAAGATGTGAAAATGTGGCAGGGACAAAAACCTTAAGCACAATCTACAAATAAAATAAAATGCACAAAAAAGACAATTGTGTTCCTTCACTGTCTAGTCCTCAAGAAGATTTGATGCAAAGATCCCCTCAGTTACGAGGACAGTCACACAAAAAAATATACTGTATACTATTATTATTTTAAACGAATTATTATTTAATGTCTCATCTTAAGAAAAAAAAAACGTCTTCAATAATAAATGCTTTAAGGCAGCAGGACCACGTTTCTTATTAGGTTTTAATATGTTTCCCTTTTCCAATTTACAGCCTTGTAAGATGTGTTGCAGTTTCGATTTTACTTTTTCTCCTTCAATCAACTCAAAATCTACTTGGGTTCATTAAATAACTAAATTTAAATATTTTACTTTGTATAGTACACAACTACTTGCAAAATATCAGCAGCATTGCAAAATGGACAAGTGGAGTATTTCTGACCAATGTGTATGGTATTAGTTTATCCATGCTCTCTGGATTTAAAATGTAAATTGAAAAAAACGCCAATAAACATGACTAGATACAGGATCAAGTGTTTGAATGGCAATGGCCTAATGCTTTCTGAAAGGTTCTTTATTTTTATGAGGAAAGTAAAAATGGTTTGCCAAAAAAGAGAAAGACATACCTATATGAAAGATGCCTATGCTTCTGTTCTGAATTTTTTAAAATTTTAATTCCAAACATAAGAGCAAAACAAACATTAAAACAAACAAAAAACATGCACTGATTACAATATAAAACTATAAAGACTCATATCTACAGTGAAATTAAAATGGTTCCATAAATATAGCTAAAATAAAATATATATTTCACATGAACAATGTCACATTGTATGCTTTAATTTAAAATTGCTCATTTTGCACACACTTATTAAGACATTTCATATAAACTAACTAATATGCAGTAGTAGGCATTAAACGTGAGGGAAAATCTTGGAAAACTTAAGCCTGCTATCTAGCAGCAACAATTGTGTAAAAAAAGAATTCTCTGATATTTGATAACTTTTATTATCTTATTATCCAGTGACTTGTATTCAGCGTATCACTGTACATAGAATATATAAGGTACTCTTCTCTGCTGCGAAACACACAATGTTATCTGTAGATATGTTAAAACTGTATATATTTTATTAAGCGAAATACCATATTTCATACCTCATTTTGCTGAATTTTTGCTCCAAGCACAGAAAGTATCAGTTTTCAAAACAGTTCTGTTTCCTGGGGTTAAATCATAGGAAATGTAAAAAAATACCCAGATCCGCAAAATTAATGTCATTCGTCATTTAGACAATAGAACTCTGTCATCTCTGCCATGCGTGGGTTTGTTTCTGTAGTTGTAGATGTAAGGAGAAGTATTCTAGGTTGTGGTACCTTACCTAAGATTCATTCGCGTGGATTTTTTTTTTTTAAAAAGAAAAACACAAGCAAACCCAAAAAAATCTGGAAATGTGGCACTTTGTGGTGGGCTGAAGGAAAGTATGGCTCAGGTTTCAGGAAGGCAGCAGCAGATAGTGCCTAAAATTGCTGAATCTCTGGTTGTTGATAGAAAGTGGAGACTGGTAGGGGCTTTTAGGAGGAGTCTGGGAAAATGCAAAAGAATTAATAGGGAAATATTATAACAGCAGAAATTAAACTTGGTCCAATCTGAACTCTATGGAATGTGGATATTGATTGAGCTGGCATGTAATGTAATATAAATTCAAAATAATATTTCTTAACATTGTTTTTATTTTCACATAAAAACATTGGATATTGTTTTCAAGTGATCTATTTTATACTGGTAGTCTCGTTGAAGTATCATTTTAATGCCAATGATTTTGCTTTTTTTAAGGTAACCCTAACCATTTTCTAGTTAGCTAGTTGAATATAAGACACACAAAACGCAAACATACTAATCTACCAATATTAACCACACTGAAGCCAGATCTGTGTAATGCCTAATTATAATGAAAAAGATGCAAATCTCAAATGGAAAATACTGGTGAGCTCGAGGAATGTCAAGGAATTCAAAGTTTAGATGGCTCATCCAAAATGTTTCAAATATCTGCATACCCAGGGGTGTTCTGTTGAGAAAGAAATATGAGGAGGAGCCCACTCCACTCCACAGAAAAACCTATTAACTTTTCTTTTCAGGTCTGGTTGTGGTGTGCAGAGAGTGGCTGTGTTTCTAAGATGCAAGGCTTGCTGTCGCATTTCAGAGCCTCTGCTCTAACTGTTGTTATAGGAACAGTAATAGGTATTTCATGTTAGTGAATAGATAATCCTTATTTTGGAAGACATATTGAAGAGAATATATGAGGGTCTCATTTGTGTGGTCTCTCATAATGTGTGTGTCATCTTTTAATATCAACCTTGCTCAGTCACCAGTGACCATCAGTCACTCACTTCCCAAGCCAAGCTTGATGGATACCTGAGCTGGTAACTTCACAGGTACTGTAGTGTGTATATACTTTAATTCTAGTGATCCTCAGCGAGCTAAGTTGCTACTCCACTACAAGTCAATAAAGGTAAAATGCTCAATCTCAGACCAAAACAAATACCAATGTCCTATTGTGGCTGGTGGGAGGGCTTGCAGAAATCAAGTAACCCACCTTTCCTCTACATTTAATGAAGGTGAGTTAAGCAGTCTCAACCCCTCACATTCTGATTGGGAGGGTTTCAAGGGTGGGAAGGTCAGTCCTATGCTAATTATTATTATTACTCTAACTAAGTATATTAGGGTTGAGATGTACAAAGTGTTTCCAGTTGGCTACAAAGAAAATCTAACATTTTCCACAGACTAGTGATGCTAACTAGGGTAAGCTGCATCATGAGTAGCTAATTTCCAAAGACTATTTTTCCAACTCTACACATTTGCCAGTGTGTGGTGAGTTTAGTGAGGAGCGCCCATTTATTCAGTTACTCTTCATGTAGTTTGTTCTGTTGTGTTCACTCATTTATGACTTGCCACACACATACAAACACATATTATTTGATTTCTCTCTCTTAACCTATTACCATCAAGAACGTGCTAAACCTCTTAATAGCAGAGGGACCCCTGCCATGCTACACTGTGGATCAGGCTGCATTGAACCGCAGCAGGCTAACCTTGGTCAGATGAGGTCATTTGGCCTAGCTCTAAAAGGCTAAATGTAACGTTCAAGGTGAGTGCGGGTTACATTTAGAGAAATTGTTGCATTACATACTTCTGAATTGCGGTGCGCCATTGCGATGAGGACTACCGCGATGTTCCAAATGATATTTACATTTTCAGGCAGAGATGCACAGGGCTATTAACCCCTAACGCATTTGGACGTATATATACGTCCTGAAAAGCATGGTAGGACGTTTATATACGTCCTCCGTTTACATGTAGTGTTGCGCTCCTTAGCGCAACACTACATGCCTGCAGCTACTCTCAGAGGCTGCTTCGGATCCGAAGCAGCCTCTGAGAGGGCTTTCAGCCCCCCCCCTCACCCCCCCCGCGCGCATACGATCACCGCGAATGTGATCGTATGTGCGTTACACACATAGGCAGTGAAAGCTTATCACTGCCTATGTGTGTTAAAGTGTTGCAATGATGCCTCGATAGAGGCATCATGCAACACCTTCTGAGCCCCCCTGCTCCTCCAATACAGCGTGCCCAGAGGAGAGTGACGGAAGAGAGAAAAACAAATCTCTTCCGTCGCTCTGAAACCGCTACTTGACTGCCCCTAGAGGCAGTTAAGTATATTACAGTCTGTAAGAAAAAATGAATTAAATAAATAAATAAAATAAAAGCTTATCACTGCCTATGTGTGTTAAAGTGTTGCAATGATGCCTCGATAGAGGCATCATGCAACACCTTCTGAGCCCCCCTGCTCCTCCAATACAGCGTGCCCAGAGGAGAGTGACGGAAGAGAGAAAAACAAATCTCTTCCGTCGCTCTGAAACCGCTACTTGACTGCCCCTAGAGGCAGTTAAGTATATTACAGTCTGTAAGAAAAAATGAATTAAATAAATAAATAAAATAAATAAATAAATGGAAAAAGCTAACCCTAGATCTACTAAACCTAGATCTAGGGTTAGGGTCATAATTAGGGTCATAATTAGGGTTACAGGGGGGTTCGGATGATTACAAGGGTTAGATTAAGGGGTAGATTTAGGGTTAGGGTAAATTTAGAGTTGGGGTAAATTTAGGGTTGGGTTTAAAAAGTCACTGTAGAAGAAAATGGTTAGAAAACACAAAAAAAAACACTAATATTGTTTATTGCCCTATTACTTGAAATAAAACATAGACAAACAAGGAAACATTGGTATTAATAAACTCAGGACAAATATTAGAAATATACAGACGGGGTCTTTTTTTACCATTGTGTAAAAAAAAAAAAAAAAGGTCAAAGTTAGAAGAAGTGTTTTTTATGTCATATTTTCATCATATTTTACTTTTTTTTTAGTAAATATACTAATTTATTATATTAAATTATATCATATGATGAAAATAATAGTATCAAATGAAAGCCCTATCTGTCCTTTAAAAAATGATATATAATTTGTGTGGGTGGACTGAACAAAAAGAAAGAAATTCACAGTTCAGTAAACATATGACAAAAATAATGGAATTCTGGTCTTCAAGGCACATCAAATGCAACATAGCACTCGGTCACTAAGGGGTAAACATATTGTTTCACTATTGTTTACATCTCAAGTTCCATATTTGGACAGTGTCAGATTTTCTTGCCCAAGAAATCTGTTGATGAGTAACAGGTGAAGCCTCGCAGTGTACATTTCTTTGTGTGCATGCACATCAGACTTTAACACCACTATATTTACTCTATTTGGCATTCACAGGTAGATTCCATTCACCTGAAAAATTGCCAGCTCCCCAGTTGTTGCATTGGATGAAAGTATTCTGAGCAAGTGCCTTCTCTGGTGTTACTTGGTCATTGAAATGTGTGACCACTGGATGCCTCTGTCATTTATTATCTCTTTGTTCACCAGTAATAAGAGGATTCTATTATTATTATTTTTTAGGAAAATTGAGCTGTGTTATAATAATATCATTAGGACATTTGAAAAAAGAACAAAATCTTGATGTATCTTAACAAGATACGTTATTATTATGAAGGATGTATTAAAAAATAAAACAAATTGGGCTTATCTGAAATATAACTTAAAATATTTAAGAACATGCATGGGTTCAGCATTTGAAAAAGGTTGAAAAAAAAAAAAAATAATAAATTGAAAATACAATTTCCAAGAAATGTGAAAGTTAATGGAGGTCATGTATAAAAATGGCACACAAGTAGATTGCGGCAAATACTGGCATGTTCTCAAATGGATAAAGCAGCTCCCGACAAATTTTGTGAGTCTGCGCTCTCTACGCTGAATGCGTAGATTTTGTTTGTGCCAGCATTCATTGCGTCAGTGAAGCCTATGTATAAGAAAATCAAGGGCTGAAGTGATGGGAGTTATAAAAAGCGCAATCGCCATTATAAATAACAAACGCGGATTGCGACTTTTTTTTATACTCCTGACACTTTTGAGTTTTTATGCATAAATACTTCCATAATCTGTGAAAAGGTGGTGAATTGTATTTCATTTCTGCATATAAATAAGACTATTTAGCTTAATGTTCTAAAGAATAAACAGTTTCACTTTCATATTACAGCACACTGTTGAAGTAATCTTTGATATAGGACAAAATCCAATTATTTTTCAACAGCACAAAACTGTTACTAAAAGGAAAGCTTTGAAATAAAAAAGCAATATTAGCTATGTGTTGTTCAACGTTTCCAAATTAAATAACATCAAGTATGCCATAAATGTCCTAAGAAATAATGCATTTTAATTGTCTAATATTAAGCTTTCAAAAGATAAGTAGATGGATGTCCAGGTTCATACAGAAGCAGGGTTTTTATAACCACTGCAATAGCCCGCTCAAACAGAACTGCAGTCTGAAGTGGTTTAAGTGCAGGTTTCCGTTTTTACGAACAAAGCTTTTATTGTCTGCGTCTGCTAATCTGGTCATGGGAGGAATGTGCTGTGGCTACTGCCCTGGTCAGCTAGAGAGAACAAGGTGAGAAAGAGCAGCTCAAGGACACCTTGATGAAAAGGATGGCCTGAAGGGACTCTGGAGGCGCCAAGTGATTTCTGTCTGGGATTCAAAATTCTGCTTGCTATCTCAGTTACACAGCAACAGAACATACCAGAGGTGGGAAGCAAACAGGACAACCCTTCAGGTCTTTGCCCTAATGGAAGACAATTAGATGTCTGTAAAATATAGAAGCCTGTTTTGTAATGGGCGAGTGAAGTTTTTCATTAATTTTATTTGATCATTTGCTAAAAGCTAACACACTCTAAATAACCATGACATTTTTACCAGGATGAAACGTATTACAGTTTTCTCCCAATATTTTGTAATGACTACATAAACTACCTGCTTTTTCATTACCAACTAATTAAAGAATCACTTAAGTCTGACAGGAAACCTGGACATATAAATGCATTTTTTTTATTTTCACACTTTAAAAATAAGTATGTATTTGTTCCAGTTTTTGTCTTATAGTTTTTGCCTTATAGTTTTTGCAATACTTAACACAAAAACAAATGTTTTGTATGCTTTATCCTGATGATTACTATACTGCTATTACATCAGTAGCTCATGTACAAAATGGGAAAGACCAACATCTTCTGAGATAAAAATCTCCTGCAATCGCAGCAACCACAAAAAGGAGATCGCGTTCAAACCACAAAAGTCCTGCGCAAGATGTTGAGGGAACTACAAATAATTTTTCACACAGATGGAAGGCTCCAGAAAAAAATTCCACATACTATTTTCACTCAAGTGGGCTCCTTACAGCAAAGAATTGATGGCGAGGAGCACCCTACAGTCTATAAATTTGAAGGTGAGTTTAGGTGAGATGAGGTGAGTTGAGGTCAAATTAAATACAAAACTAGTGGTGAGAACTACTAGCTAGAGATAGGTTTAGGGAATAATTACAGGTGCAATACCAATGGACTGCTTATATGCTCTCTGCCAGGGGGCATATTCATGAAAAACCAAAATATATAACATTTCATCTCACCATTTTAACTATATATTGTGAGGGTAGCTAAACTGAGATTAAATGCACCTGCAACTCACCTTTTAATTAATAGACCCCCAAGAAACCATTAACAGTACTTCTCCCTAACAAAAAAAGAGCTGTGAGACCTGTGCACATATCCACACCACAGATAAAGTATTAATTCCAGGCTCACATTTGCACCACAATGTCAATGCTTCACGTGCAAATCATTCAACATGGTATACCTAGTCATGAGTATGCAAAAGCAATGTATGTGCAAGAAACAGGTCAAGCATTGCACAAATGGTATAATTGCCACAGATGTTCGATCAGTCAGAAAATAACTGATTCTGTTGGATTGCATTTCTCTCAACCCTGAAACAGCATACAGGATGTAAAGCTTTTGTGGGTGACGGGCCATCTTCTGGGTGTGCATTGTGGGTGATAGGGCATGTCCTGTGGTGCTGGGGGTATGTCCTGGTACTGCAATGTGGTTGGGGGGGCGGCGGGGGGGGGGGGGGGGGCTGAATTTAGCAGATTCGAAGCAGCATCTGAGGCAGTCCCTCTAGAGACAGTCAGCAACATTACAGGTAGGAAAATAAATAAATAAATAAAAGGAAAAAGCTTACCCTTGATCTACTAACCCTAGATCTAGGATTAGGGTTACAATTAGGGTTAGGGTTATAATTAGGGTTAGTACAAGGGTTAGATTAAGGGGTGGGGGTAGATTTAGGGTTAAGGTTGGGGTCAAAAGGTCACTGTAGGAGAAAATGGTTAGGAAACAAAAAACAAACAAACACTATTACGGCTATTATCCTATTACTTGAAAAAAAAAAAAAAACGAAAAACATGGATATATTGGTATTTCTAAACTGAGGACAAATATTAGAAACTATATAAACTGGTTCTTTTTTACAGTTTGTAATTGTGTAAAAAAAATCAGATCAAAGCTAGAAAAAGTATTTTTTTGGGCGTATATTTTCATCATGTTTTATATTTTTTTAAATAGTAAATTATATCATATGATGAAAATAATAGTATCAAAAGAAAGCCCCATTTGTCCTTTAAAAAATGATACATAATTTGTGTGGGTGTACTGAACATGAAGAAAGAAATCACAGTTAAGCAAACGTATGACAAAAATAATGGAATTCTGGTCTTCAAGGCACATCAAATACAGAATAGAACTATGTCACTAAGGGGTTAAGGAACGGCCCTTTGGAACATTTTTGCTCATTCTGGATAACAGCTATTTTAACATTTCTGTTCTGTTTGTGTTTAAGCAGTGATTTTCTTGTTTGCCATTTGCTGTACGCACACAAATTATGTATTGTTTTTATCAGGACAAGAAGGGCTTTCTTTAGAAAGACCATAATTTTGATCATATCATATAACATACTGAGTTTAATGCTTGGGGCCAGAATTATTTTGGATAACGGGTCATTTCAGATAACTAAATATAGGGTGCCTTTATAAAAATGTTATTTTATATATAATACATAGATATATGCTTTTGGTGGGGTGGGTGTGTAATTTGGTTTCACAATGGAAGGTCATTTGCAGATTAGAAGAGGTTTTAAACAAGGTTACATAGATAACTTCTTTAGATTGTAAAAAAAACGCCTTTTACTCACCTTTCCATTCTTTATTTACTAACAGATATGTGAGAAGGGGGTTGCATTTATTACATAGACCATATGTCTCGAAAACTGGGTTGAACTGGCTCATAATCAACAGGTAACAGAAAAAAAGGTATACTTATACAATTAAATGATTATCTTCTCCTTGTGCCTTCATCTTGGGGTTTCTCCTGCCTGTCTTCCTGTGGTTGTGAGAGTTGAGGAATGCTCAGGCTGGATAAAAAGGTAGGAATATCCAACAGGTCTTCTATTGAGAGGGTCTTATTGTCCTTGGGCACAGTTAGCGTGGATAAAAGACCCCCACTGATATTTTATGTCCAGCGACCGTAGATGTGTGGTTAATGGTTGCATGGATCTCCTCCATGCCAGGGTTCATGGTGCAAGGTCCTCCAAAAATTGTAGTTTACTATTCTTAAAAAGTATCCACTGTTAATTTCTCGTTATTGAGAAAATGGCCATTTTCAATCACTCTGCTGTGCCGTAGATCCCATTTGGACCTTCATGTTGGCATGCGATTGGCTCTGTATGGTATTCTCTGACTCTTTGGAGGTGATCTTTGCCTGTAGGGATGTTACCTCTGAGCGTACCGTCAGGAGTTCAGATTTCACCATCTTTTGTAAATCCTGGAACAGGGTCTTCAAGTCAGCTTTAGTCGCCAATGCTGCATCTGGGCAGCTAATAGCTGTATGGTATTGGTAAACGTGTGCCAATTTGTCCTCCGATGTAACCGAGAAGCCATCGGATTCTTCATGTTGCATGCTCTACAAGCCTGCGTCTTGACTCGGCTGGGGTCTAGGTGGCCTTGTCAGCAACCCTCCAATATCGATGTTTTAGGAAGTTTGCGTTTTTCTTTTTCCTTCTTTTTTTTGTTTCCCCTGTCTCCAGGAATCCTGACTCCAAAGTTCTTTTGCGGTGAAGCCATGTTTAAAAGGGGGTATTTGGCCTGTGAAGGGGGAGCTCGAGCAACACCCGGGTGTCCGTCTCCATCACCGGCTCCGCCCCCCCCCCCCCTCCAAATGGTGGTATTTTAACACTTTTCATGCATTAATTCTACCATCAGCCTTTGTAAAAATTTGTGGTGGTCATTTTTTGTGTGATTTTTCACACACATACTTCAGGCATGAATTCGCAGATCCTGTTATGTGTCACTGCCACCCAGTACCCCAATATGTGTTCAGCAACAACTGTACAGTGTAGTACAGCGATACCACCCATGCATTTGCATTTCAGGTTTTTTGGGTGTTATATGGCCACATTTGAGATGTGTATATTTCAGTTTTGCAATTTTGATTTTTTACATGTATTAATTGAAGGGAAGGAAGGGGTTAAAACACTGGAACAATTTTATTGAACTTATTAAAATGTATTAAAACAAACTCACTGACTTGCACTATACAGATCTGTTGCTCTCCCACACTAAAACACAAGTGAGGAAAGGTAGGCAGATCCACACTTGTAAATATGTCAGTTTAACCCCATCAAACCATATATATACATCTTAGTGCATGGGCATACCTTTCCTTTCATTGTGGTTACACATTGGTATCTGTGCTACACATGTATTTTGCTGCATGACACTATATTTGTACCAGAAATGATATTAGGTCATATATGAAGACCATGTGAAAAGCACTTTTGGAGTATATTTTAGAGAAACATAGAAACATAGAATGTGTCGGCAGATAAGAACCATTCGGTCCATCTAGTCTGCCCAATTTTTTTTTAGTACTTTTTTTAAGTAGACTTTTATTAAACTTTTATTAGAGGGCTTTCAATTTGAGTTCTCCAGTTCAAATCTGAAAATTCAAATTGGAAATTGAAAGGCAAAGTTTGTCTATCTATCTATCCTGAATTCGGAATGTTTTTTTGGGGGTGATCGGAGCACACTCGGTAGTCAAAAATCTATGGTTTTCATGGCAAAACTGTCCCGATCCAAACGCCTCCGATGCTTCATTTTTCAAATGGCCCGAAATGCTGATTGACAACCAAATTAGAGATATGAGTGGCCGCATTTTGGAGATTTCTGAAAAAGTGCCCGATCCAAAACCTAATCGCTTATATTGAGTCGACCCTTATGTTTTCAGTTTCAGACCTAGAATGCCCAAAATATGTTTGTAGTTTTGTAAATAGCTTGTTGCTTCTGAACAACTTATTTTCATATGCATGTATTGTAAATGTTTAAAATGTGTTACATTGTACAGGACCTGCTAACCAGAACATACCATACTTGAGAAGGAGAGAAATATCAATGATTTATTCCTGGTAAAACACTCTATAAATAAATGCATTTTTTCACAATATTATCCCTCACAGAAAGCATCAAGATCCTTTTTTATCTCTTTATACAGATTCACAGTTGGGCACTAGATGGCACCATACACTGGAGTATAACATATCTAATTATGTTATTTATTATATTGCTGAACTCCAAGATCTATCATGGGTATTATATAACTAAGAAAAGCATATAGTTATCTATTTAATAGGTACCTATTGCTATTCAGTAGTACACTATCATGGAGGTCTTGTGGAGGTTGCAATAATAAAAACAGGCATCAGAGAATATTCATATAGACAGAAACATTCAATTTTTCCTTTTCTCCATAATGGTAAGCAACATATGGGTTTGATATACATCATGAATACATTACATTATCCAGTGTTAATGTTATGCACTTTTAAAATCTCTTACAACTTCTCAACCTCTATTCCGTAAAATTGGAATATAACATTACCAACACTAAAAATCATCAAAATAGTCCCTCTCAGTAAGAGAGTTGATGTAAGATCGTTTTCCAAGCTGCTGCTAAGATTACATGAAGGGTGCATTTATGTAAGGCTTTGTGGGGAATCAAGGTGAGGGTGCCCAATATGCAGTAGGACCAGGATGCAGATCAATAAAACAGAGACAAGAATATATAAAATTGGTAGGGGGTGCTCACCAATGGTAGAGAGGAAGAGTCCAGGACACAGTCCACAATCTCAGGGTCGGTACAGGCAGTAGGCAAGGGCATAGTAGGGGGTCACGATCCCCGGTCAGTGCAAGCAGCATACAAAAGAATAGTAGGGGTCACAATCCGGGGTCAGTGCAGACAGCAGGCAAAAGAATAGTAGGGGTCACAATCTGGGGATAAATGCAGGCAGCAGACAAAAGCAGTAGTAGGGGTCACGATCCGGAGTCAAATGCAGGCAGCAGACAAAAGGAGTAGTAGGGGTCACGATCCGGGATCAAATGCAGGCAGCATACAGAAGGAGTAGTAGTAGGGGTCACAAGAAGGGGTCAATATTCATGATCAAAATAGGACAGCAAACAGGCTAGAAGGGAGAAATGGCATACACTCTGAATGTCTGAGCACCGCCATCAGGGAGAGAAGGGTTTCTATATTGCTGCTTGGTGTGAGGTCTGTAGCCCCGACCCCGTGTGGGCAATCCCAAATGACGTTGCTGGAGGAGGTGTGTCCGCAGAGAACAGAAGCGCCGCCTCCCCTGCCAGTCTACATCGCCACCAACTACAGCTCCCTGCGAGGGCCCAGGGAGTGAATAAGAGAGGGCCTCCCGCCTTGAAGACGCCCCGTGGAGACCCTGCGTGGGACAGGTATGCCACAGGACCCCCCCCCCCCATGCAAACCCTCCGGGGGCACTCAGGACCAGGATGGTCTGGATGCCCAGAGTGAAAGGCACAGACCTTGGCAGGAGCATGGATGTTCTGCACCGGTTCCCAAGAGTGTTCGGCTTCGCCGTACCCCTTACAGTGAATGAGATACTCCAACTTGCCCCTGCAGAATCTGTAATCTAGGATTTATTGTATCTCGTACTCCTCCTCACCATCGACTTCGATGGCGCTCGGTACAGATGTTGTCGAAGTAGAAGAGGAGTCCGGCACCCAAGACTTAATGAGGGACACATGGAACACAGGATGTATCTTGTAGGTGTCTGGTAGGTCAAGATGTCCGGCAGCTCAGCCAACGTTTCGGAGCACATCTAAAGGACCAATGAAATGGGAACCAAGTTTTTTGGTGGGACAGGTGAGTTGGAGGTGAGCGGTGGAGAGCCAAACCTTCTCCCCTAGTTGGTAACAGGGGGAAGGAGTAAAAGAGCAATCAGCAAATGACTTGCAGTTGTGTTGTGCAGGTATAAGGTTCTGTTGGATATTCAGTTGGTTGTGTGTAAGGTCTTGGAGTCGTTTGGCAGCTTCAGGGACCGAGCAAGGTGTAGGAGATCCCGGGAGCATTATGGGATGGAAGCCATAGTTGGCGTAGAATGGTGAGAACCCTGTGGATCGTTGGAGCTGGTTATTGTATGTGTATTCCGCTGTTGGCAAGTAAGACACAAAACGTATACGTTCTATCTGCCCGTTGCTTTGTGGATGGAAGGCAGACGATAAATTCACTTGGATATGTAGACCCTGACAGAAAGCACGCCAGAATTTGGAAGTAAACTGGGTACCTTGGTTGGAAAGCATGGGTATTTGGTTTTAGCACAGAATTGACATCCGGAAACAAAGGTGCGAATGTCTTTGCGCATAAAGGGCCACCAGAAACCTCTCTTGATAAGAACTTCTGTTTTTTTGTAGCTCCCCTGACCTGCCAGAATGGTGGTGACATAGGGTCTCATGACGTGCCTGTGGTGGTACATATACCTTGGTATCATGGTACAGTAAACCCTCTCGTGGTATCAACTGAGGTAGCTCCGGAGAAGGGGTACTGTGTCTTTGAAGGAGTTCCCATAAAGAAGAGCTGGTGGGCAAAAAATTACCTTGATGAAGAATTGTCTCTTGGCTTACTTTGAGTGGAACTGGCAAATCATAGAAACAAGATAAGGCATCAGCCTTGCCGTTCTTTGTACCCGGTTCAAAGGTTATCTGTAGATCAAAACAACAGAAGAACAGTGCCCAACATGCTTGTCGTGGCTTCAGACGGCTAGCAGAATGGAGATATTCCAGATTTCTGTGGTCGGTAAAGACAAAAACGGGGTATTTGGCACCTTCTAGATGATATCGCCACTCCTCTAGGGCAACTTTCATCACCAGCAACTCCCGATCCGGCACATCGTAGTTTGCTTCAGCGGTGGATAGCCTTTTGGAAAAGAGAGCCACAGGGTGCAGGAGATCGTGTTCTTCCTGTCGTTGGTGTAATACAGCACCAACAGCATTTTCGGATGCATCCACAAATGGTTTCATGGGGTCTGGAAATACTAGAATGGACGCAGAAGTAAAGAGATGCTTCAGTTGATCAAAGGCTTTTAAAAGAGATGTTGTTGTCCAGAGAAAAGGCTGGTCTTTCTTAGTAAGGGTAGTCAATGGTTTAACCACTTTAGAAAAGTCACGTATGAATTTACAGTAAAAATTGGCAAAGCCTATAAACCGCTGAATGCCTCTCTTACTTAAGGGTCTCGGCTATTGTGAGATGGCGACTGTCTTCTTGTTATCCATATGTCATCCCTGTGGGGTCAGGAGGAAACCAAGGAATTCCAGGGAGGAGGTTTCAAATGTACATTTCTCCAGTTTGGCGTAAAGGCCTTGTTCTCGAAGGCGTGTGAGTACCTTAGTCATATGGAGCCAATGTTCTTGTAAGGAAGGTTGAAAACACCAATAAGTCCTCTAAGTAGATCACCATGAAGATATCAAGGTAATCCTAGAAAATATAATTTAAGTAATGCTGAAACGTGGCTGGGGCGCTGCACAATCCGAAGGGCATCATGGTGTACTCAAAATGCCCATAACGGGATTGGAATGCTGTTTTCCACTCATCGCCTTTACGGTTTATTACCAAATTGTAGGCACCTCTAAGGTCGATCTTGGATCTCGATGTGCTGAAACGATCCATCAATTCAGTTATCAGGGGTAGTGGATACCTGTTCTTGACGGTTATGGAGTTGAGGGCACGGTAATCTACACATGACCGAAGGCCCCATCCTTCTTCCCAACAAAAAAAATAGAGAGATAGAAGGTCATATGAAGCCTTTGTTCAGGGCATTGTAGATGTACTCCTTGAAATATAGGAGTTGTGGACAACGGGTATATGTGTCCATAGGGGATAGGAGTGCCCGGCAGAAGGTCTATAGGACAGTCGTATTTACGATGAGGCGGAAGCTTATCAGCTCCTTTCTTCTCGAGGACGGCTGCAAATGGCATGTAGGTTAAAGGAAGTGAGGGGTCTTCTCCATCGAGGTGCTGTTCTCTCCAGGAGAAAGTAGTGCGATCTACTGTAGGTAGTGTTCCAAACAATATAAGGTGGAAAAGGACAAGGAGCCGGTGTAACCATGCACCCTTGTGCAGACCTATTCAGGCTTTTCTGTATCCTTCTTGCTTTGCATTACTGTTTATTATTTATGCTTATTCCTGCCTTGCCCAGTATTCCTGCCCTGCTCTGTATTCCTGTTATGTTTTCCCTTCTGCCTGTCCTTATGTTTCATCCCAGGTTTTCTCTCATTCCCTCTGCCTTGTCAGTTTACTTCTATTTAAACCACACCCGTTTCTGTTCAGTCCCTTGCAGCAGTCTACAGGTATTTTCTGTGTTTATGTTTCAATGCCATTTGTGTCTTAGATGTTATTATTTGTTTTTGCTTTGCTAATATTGTCTTAGTTAGGGACTTGTCTAATGTGGGGTACCATGACGTGGTTAACAAGCTAACACCTAATTGGCCAATTGGTGAACTAAATCCCCACCTTTACCATCTTTAGTATTAGACTAGTTCCTGTATTTATGTATGTTCCTTTGTATGTTTCTCTTGTGTCCCTTTACCCTGTGTCTTGTATTATTTACCCTTAGTTTGGTTTCTTCTTTATCTTATGTCTTGCCTCTGTCCTGTAGCTCTGCACTCTGTATTTCAGTTCTGCTCTCCCTCAGTTACTTTTCTGTTTTAGCTCTGCTTGGCTATCATTTAGTTCATTTATTCTTAAGCCCTGGGACCTGGATACAGCAGTTGCTTCACAGGGTCTGGTTGTGGCTGAAAAAACTTGGGGTCCCAAACCTCCAAGCGACAGCAGTTACCCAGCACCAGAATCTCCACCCTGCAACGTAGCTCCTGATCTCGGGCGTTCAGGGTCTTTTACCAACTGGGACCCCATGCGTTACAGCCAGTCTGCCAATCGATACAGGGGTTGTGGCGCCTAAGCCAAGGAAGACCTAAAATAACAGGTAACAATGGGGACTGGACAAAATAGAAGGCTATCACTTCATTATGTCCAGGTCCCAAACAGATCCTTAATGGTCCTGTCTCATGGGTGACCAGATCCGAGGCCAATGGATTGTCATCCACCAGACTGATGTGAACTAGTATCTATTTGGCAACACAATGATTGGAATGTGTGTCTGCAAACGTCAAGTTCATGAAGAATCTGCTGGCTCTAGAATCGATCATAGCTGTAGTGATGATAGAACGGTCACTCCACTGTAACAAAAGGTAGATAGGCAGATGAGGAGCGGTGTAAGTGGACTGTGGTAAGGTAGCCGGACATGTTAATAGAAGCTTATTTCGGAGTCTGGTTGGTCTATCAGGACATTCACGAAGGAGGTGGCCAGCCTTGCCACAATATAGATAGAGATGTAAGGTACGATGTCTGGTGCGTTCCACTGTGGACAAAATACGTGGGTTCCTCTGGACTTTGGGTAGGAGTTGATGGAGTAGGAAGCTATGGCTGAGTAGTCACAGGAGGGAGACAGCGCCTCGGAGGACTGTAGCCTGTGGCACTTTCCTGTTTTCGCTCTCTCATTCTCCTATCTATTTGGATAGACAGGTCAACCAAGGCCTCCAAGGTAGTGGGTAACCCTACGCGGGCCAGTTAGTCTCCATGACTCAGAAAGACCTAAATGGAATTGGTTGACAAGAGCGGCCTCGACCCAGGATGTCTCCACCGCTGCCTGGCGAAACTCGGTTACATAGTCCTCCACAGGACTTGTTTGAGACTGCGTAGGATACTCTGGGCTGTAGAGGTTCTTTGAGGGTCATCATATATAGTGGCCATGGCCTGCTGGAAGGAAGCGAATGAATCTAGGAAAGAGCTATTGATTCTCAGGAGTTGATGTGCCCACTGTTGTGTTTCACCTTTCAACAGGGTTATGACTGTGTGAACCTTTACGTGGTCGGAGGCCATATTGTGAACACCACTTGGCAAGCAGTAATAAAGGTCTGGAATTTAGACCTATCGCCTGTATACTTGTCGGGAAAGGGTATGCGTGTTCAGGTGCTGTGGCCAGGACAGGAACTAGTGGCAGAGGGTGATGACCCAGGTCTGGGGAGGGATGCCCAGAATGTAAGTGTTTTAGCTGAAGACGTAGGTCTACTTCATCGGCTTGCAACTCTTGTACGATTTGCGTAAGTACTGCAATTTGTTGGGTCATGGCGCTGATGGCATGGGCCAAGTAGTAAAGAAGATATTCTGTAAGGCTCAGATATTCTCTAAGGCTTTGTGGGGGATCAAGGTGAGGGAGCCCAATATGCAGGATGACTGGGACGCAGATCAATAAAACAGAGACAAGAATATATATAATCGGTAGGGGGTGCTCACCAGTGGTAGAGAGAAAGAGTCCAGGACACAGTCCACAATCTCAGGGTTGGTACAGGCAGTAGGCAAGGGCGTAGTAGGGGTCCTGATCCGGGGTCAGTGCAAGCATCAGACAAAAGAATAGTAGGGGGTCACAATCTGGGGTCAATGCAGGCAGCAGGCAAAAGAATAGTAGGGGCCACAATCCGTGGTCAAATGCAGGCAGCAGACAAAAGGAGTAGTAGGGGTCACAAGCAGGGGTCAATATTTATGATCAAAATAGGACAGCAAACAGGCTAGTAGGGAGACAGCAAACAGGCTAGTAGGGAGAAATGGCAAGCACTCTGAATATCTGAGCACCGCCATCAGGGAGACAGGGGTTTTTATATTGCCGCTTGGTGTGAGCTCTGTACCTTGCCTCCCGTGTGGGCCGTCCCGAAAGAAGTTACTGGATGATGCGTGACCACAGAGGACAAAAGCGCCGTCTCCCCTGCCAACCTCCATACCCCTCCGTCACCGAGGACGCAGGGAGTGAAGAACAGAGGGCAGACGGAGATGCACGGCACCATCGTGGGGAGGAGCGGCACCCCGTCAAGTGGCCACACCTCCTGCCTTGAAGACGCCCCGTGGAGACCTGGCTCGATATTACAGGGAGTGCAGAATTATTAGGCAAATGAGTATTTTGACCACATCATCCTCTTTATGCATGTTGTCTTACTCCAAGCTGTATAGGCTCGAAAGCCTACTACCAATTAAGCATATTAGGTGATGTGCATCTCTGTAATGAGAAGGGGTGTGGTCTAATGACATCAACACCCTATATCAGGTGTGCATAATTATTAGGCAACTTCCTTTCCTTTGGCAAAATGGGTCAAAAGAAGGACTTGACAGGCTCAGAAAAGTCAAAAATAGTGAGATATCTTGCAGAGGGATGCAGCACTCTTAAAATTGCAAAGCTTCTGAAGCGTGATCATCGAACAATCAAGCGTTTCATTCAAAATAGTCAACAGGGTCGCAAGAAGCGTGTGGAAAAACCAAGGCGCAAAATAACTGCCCATGAACTGAGAAAAGTCAAGCGTGCAGCTGCCACGATGCCACTTGCCACCAGTTTGGCCATATTTCAGAGCTGCAACATCACTGGAGTGCCCAAAAGCACAAGGTGTGCAATACTCAGAGACATGGCCAAGGTAAGAAAGGCTGAAAGACGACCACCACTGAACAAGACACACAAGCTGAAACGTCAAGACTGGGCCAAGAAATATCTCAAGACTGATTTTTCTAAGGTTTTATGGACTGATGAAATGAGAGTGAGTCTTGATGGACCAGATGGATGGGCCCGTGGCTGGATTGGTAAAGGGCAGAGAGCTCCAGTCCGACTCAGACGCCAGCAAGGTGGAGGTGGAGTACTGGTTTGGGCTGGTATCATCAAAGATGAGCTTATGGGGCCTTTTCGGGTTGAGGATGGAGTCAAGCTCAACTCCCAGTCCTACTGCCAGTTCCTGGAAGACACCTTCTTCAAGCAGTGGTACAGGAAGAAGTCTGCATCCTTCAAGAAACAAATGATTTTCATGCAGGACAATGCTCCATCACACGCGTCCAAGTACTCCACAGCGTGGCTGGCAAGAAAGGGTATAAAAGAAGAAAATCTAATGACATGGCCTCCTTGTTCACCTGATCTGAACCCCATTGAGAACCTGTGGTCCATCATCAAATGTGAGATTTACAAGGAGGGAAAACAGTACACCTCTCTGAACAGTGTCTGGGAGGCTGTGGTTACTGCTGCACGCAATGTTGATGGTGAACAGATCAAAACACTGACAGAATCCATGGATGGCAGTCTTTTGAGTGTCCTTGCAAAGAAAGGTGGCTATATTGGTCACTGATTTGTTTTTGTTATGTTTTTGAATGTCAGAAATGTATATTTGTGAATGTTGAGATGTTATATTGGTTTCACTGGTAAAAATAAATAATTGAAATGGGTATATATTTGTTTTTTGTTAAGTTGCCTAATAATTATGCACAGTAATAGTCACCTGCACACACAGATATCCCCCTAAAATAGCTAAAACTAAAAACAAATTAAAAACTACTTCCAAAAATATTCAGCTTTGATATTAATGAGTTTTTTGGGTTCATTGAGAACATGGTTGTTGTTCAATAATAAAATGAATCCTCAAAAATACAACTTGCCTAATAATTCTGCACTCCCTGTAGTTGTTTATGACCCCTAGGATGGCCAGTTCAGGTGTAAAAGGTTGTATCGGTAAAGATAAATCTTTGCAGTAAAAATGTGTCCAGAGAGACCAGAAGTCTGAAATAACAGGGCAGGTCCAAAAACAGTGATATCGTTTTGCATTATTATTCCCACATTTGAAGCATACGTCTGACTCAGTAACTCCCATTTTATACCACAAAGAAGGGGGAAAGTAGGCATAAATTTCTATTTTCAGTGCAATGTTTTTGTACAATGCATATGGTATTGCTTTAATCACTGAAACAGTTGCCATCTGAATCACCTCAACCTCCAAATCCTATATATGGGTATTCCAGTTTTTAATACCACCAGTCAGGTCACGTTGTTCGCTGTCAGATTGTAGGATGCAATATAATATTTTTGTTGGGGGGGGGGGGGGGATCTTACTGCTGGGGTTAGGAGATCATTTAAAGGGCTACTCCAGTCTTCCTCATTGAAAAAACGTATTTGGGATGTAACAAAACTCTTCATGGAATACGAAAAAATAGGTAATTTGACAGTATTCGGTTTTTTAACACTTTGGATCAATTTTAAATAAACGATCTGTAAGAGGACATTAAGCTGACGGACATATATAAGGAGAACTTTTTCCGGGACTTGTTATCCCCCTGAGGAAGTCCAAAGGACGAAAAGCGTTGGGTGACTTTTTGTTCCTGTGAAGCCACCGTATTCACCGTGTGTGCCTTGCTTCAAACCCGGAAGTCCTATCCAGCCCCGAGGCGCAAGGAGTGCTGGAGTTAAAGACAGGGTGTCCATCGTTTTTACTGGATTTTAACAACTTTTCAATATTTTTTACTTTGTATTTTTGAATAAAAATCTTGCTACTCTGCATCCCATTTGGAGTTTGAATTTGCTTTACCTGCACTCTGAAAAATTGGAGGAGAGAATCCCTGAAGGGGGCAAGTATACCACTACATTCAATATTGTGCCTGATTCTATGCTCCTAGGTTATTAGGAGCTTTAATTGTGAGTGATTTTCTTGCTGCAATTGATTTCTTCGATTCTGTGGGATATACTGCACCATTGTGTTTTTTTATCATTCAGGCACATCATGATTCAGTGAACCTAAGGGTTCTAAGTATAAACACTATTTTTTTTGCACATATTGCACATTGAATAATTTTTGTGTTTGTGTGGTTTAAGTATAACTTTTTCTTTTTTGCACATATTGCACACTGATTAATATCTATGTTTGTGTGTTTTCTAAGTATATTACACATGGACTAATTTCTGTGTGTGTTTCAAAGCAAATTATATGCACATATAGCAAGGTTATTGTGTTTTCTTAAGTCATTTATCTGCAGATTTCATTGTGAATTTATCTATTTTGGCATTTTTATGTGCTATATTTTTATGCACATTTGCACATTTTGTATATTGCACGATCATTGTGTGTTTTTGCACAAAATCTTTTTACATCACATTTGTGTTGACACATTGTCAAGGGTTTTATTATTTTTTGTATTCAAGTGTCCATGCACTGAGCGCCTGATTTTTCTCTTGTTCGCTGCACTATTTACCTACAATTTCGAAGCTGTCTGTTTTTTTAGGTCAGGCTGCTTGTTCTCAGTGGACACATTTTATACATACACAGTTATCATATACCTTGTTGGCTCTATTTTTGCTCGTCCTTTCCCTTTTTTCTACATAATTTGACAGTAGGAAATTTCTTCCTACATTCTTTGTATTCAAGTATTCTTTTATGTGCCAGATCTACAAAGGGGGCTAGTGTGGTTATACCCTGTTGCATCCATGTTGAATATGGACTACCAGCCAACCAATGCTAAAAAAAAGAGGGTTTTTCAGCCAGGGTTGGCATAGTGAGTAATGCAGGTTAGATTTAAGATTGAGTCTAGCCAACTTCCCTGACCTAATCGTAATTGTGAGCAAGGGGTTAGTGGTTACCACATCTGGTAGCAAACGATAGGGAGTGTGGAGTAGTGATTGTAGAGACTGAGGTGGGTACATGCTGGTGTCAAGTTGTGTGTTGGTATGTGTTTCTGTGAGTTTAATTCAGTCAATTGCATAGCAAAGTAATGCCGCCAGGTTAAAGTCAGATGGGATATGAATTTTGAGACCTAGTCTGTTGAATCTTGTAAGGCTGATTCTCGCCCGTTTGTCCAGCCAAAGAAATCTAGAAAAACTTTTATCAAGACTCTTTATGTCTAATTCCTGCAGGATAATAGGAAGTGTTTGTAGTTGGTACATCAGCCGGGGAAGCTGATCATTTTGATCAGTGCAGCTCTAATGAAAATTGAACATAGGTCATTTAGAGGCCGTGGGAGTTTTATATCAAGGCAGTCTATTGCTTCCCTTTCCCAGTGGATGCCAATGTCCATTAACGTCAGTGGGGTTCTATTTCCTTTTAAGTATAATGCATTGGATTTGGATCTGTTTATACCAAAGCCTGTGATGGCACCACACTTCTCTATAAAATCCTAGACCTTACTCAATGAAGTTTCAGGATTGGAAATGGCCAGAAGGATGTCATCCACAAACACATTCAATTTGACCAGTGAGTGTCCTTCCCCTATTCCCGTAAATACATTTGTTGAATGGAATATGCAAATCAGAGGGTCCAGGGGTATATTGGACAACAGAGGTGATAGGGGGCATCCCGGTCATCGGGGTCTTTTAACGTTTGTGCAATGAAAAGTAAAATCTTAGCACTGACAAAATCTAGATATTTTTTTATTTTTACCTAGCATACGGGCCCGTCACTAGGGACCAGGGCCGGCCTTAGGGGTGTGCGCCCTGTGCGAGCACAGGGCGCAACACCCCAGGGGGCACCCTCCCGGCCGGTAGATAGAATTAAAAAAAGTAAAAAAAAAAGCCGGTAGTGGCACTGGCTGGGGGAGATCAAAAGATCCCCCCTCACCAGCCCTCTGCTCGGCATTCTCTGCTTGGTCCGGGGAGGGGGCGGAGCTAACTGGCACAGTGGTGTAGCTCCGCCCCCCCGGGAAGCAGAGCAGAGTCTGCTTCACGGGGAGCCCCGGGCAGCATGAGATAGTGCTGCTCGGCTCCCCATGCCTGCATTAAGCATGGGGAGCCCGAGCAGCACTTTGTCTTGCTGCCCATGGCTCCCCGTAATGCAGACTGTGCTCTGCTTCCCGGGGTGGGGGCGGAGCTATGCCGGTTAGCTCCGCCCCCTCCCTGGATCCACCTTTTCAGGCAAAGGTAAGGGAGGGGGGGAGAGAGACAGAACAGGGGTTAGGGGGGAGAGAGACAGAGAGAACAGGGGGAGGGGAGAGAGAGACAGACAGAACAGGGGTTAGGGGGGAGAGACAGAACAGGGGGAGGGGAGAGAGAGACAGACAGAACAGGGGCAGGGGGGAGAGACAGAACAGGGGCAGGGGGGGAGGAGACAGAACAGGGGCAGGGGGGAGAGACAGAACAGGGGGAGGGGGAGAGAGAGAACAGGGAGAGGGGGGAGAGAGAGAACAGGGCTAGAGAGAGAGAACAGGGGTGGGAGGAGAGACAGAACAGGGGAGGGGTGGGAGAGTGACAGACAGAAAAGGGGCAGGGGGTAGAGACAGAACTGGGGGAGAGAGAGAGACAGAATAGGGGACGGGGGGAAAGAGACAGAACAGAGGGAGAGAGAGAGAGACAGACATGGCAAGGAAGAGGAAAGGGACAAACATGGGAAGGGAGAGAGACACAAACATAGGGGGGCGAAAGAGACGGGGGGGGGGCGCCACGGGGGAAGCCCGCACAGGGCGCCGGAACACTTAAGGCCGGCCCTGCTAGGGACTGCACGCAATCTGTAGCAGAGAAGTGCAGAATGAGGGGGTAAAGGTTGTGCTGGTTGCTCCAAAACAGACTATTTGCTCCATCCACTCACACTCATTGCAGGTCAGAGTTTGTGTCATGTGATAGCGTGTACCTCAAAAGCCAAAACAATTGGGGGACATGAATGACATTGGAATGCTGTTTCGAGGAAAAGAATGCACTGCCAAGATGTTGAAGGGCACATTAATGGCACTGGTAAGCTGTTTGCGTTAAAGTTGACACAGGCAGGCTGTTTTGGGGACACTTAAACAGTTTGGTCACTCTGATGGCACAGGCAAGCTGTTTTGTACTAGATGTACAGAGTCTATACACTTCCATACCCCATGAAGGCGGTATCCAGGCTGTGTCCTGGACCATCGAATCAGACACAACATTCCCCTGGAATCCAGCTAAAAAGAACTATGTCCTTAGTCTTCTTCGATTTATTCTCACCGAGAATTACTTTTTATTCGAAGACCACCTCTACCTTCAGAACATAGGAACCGCAATGGGCTCCAACGTTGCTCCAACATACGCAAACATCTACATGGACCACCTAGAGGTAAGTGGCATATATAAATCACCCCTTTTCAAACACTGCCTGCTTTGGAAGCGTTATATCGAAGATGTATTTGTCTGCTGGATGGGCACCAAAGGTGAATTTACCCAGTTTGTCACGGATATCAATGCCATTAACCCCAATATCACCTTCACCAGCGAGCTCAAAGAGCAACGTATATCCTTTTTGGACACCATGGTGTTACGATCTGGCAATAAGCTTGAGACCGATATCTATTCTAAACCTACGGATAAAAATAATCTACTCTTATTTAGCAGCTTCCACCCGGAGCATTCCAAAAAAGTCCTCCCTTTCAGTCAGCTCGTCCGCACTAAAAGGATTGTAAGCAATCCTCTCCTACTGGAAACTCGGCTGGATGAAATGTCCAAAAAATTTGCAGACAGGGGCTACAATCAGGAACTCCTACGCACCCTAAGGAACCGGCTATCCAACATTCCTCGAGATACCTTATTGAAACCCAGAAGCAAGAATACCACGTTAGCTCGGGTACCCTTTGTATCTCCATTCACCAACGCCAGTGGTAAAATCAAGAAAGCTATCATGAAACACTGGAACATACTAGAATCGGACAGTAACCTCCCAGTGTCATTACACAACCCTCCTCTCTTCTCCTACTCCAGGTCCCACAATCTTAAAGACTCTTTGGTATCGGCGGACGTAGGCAGCTACAAACCAAAGACGAGATTCCTTGCTGAACCCCAACTTGGCACATTTCCTTGTCTTAGTTGCAACCAATGCAATAGCGTTATTAAAGGTAAAACCTTTTTGCATCCCCATTATGGTAATAAATACACTGTTAATGACTACTTTACCTATGAATCCACTTACGTGATATATATTCTGAAATGCCCTTGTGGCCTACTATACGTTGGTGAAACAACCAGACAGATTAAAAAACGAGTCTCTGAACACAAGACCTCCATCAGAGCCGCCCTTGCCGGTGGCAATACTAACAAGGCACCGGTAGGCAAACACTTCAAAGAAGTAGGCCATAGCGTCAACCAATTACGGTTTCAGGTTATTGACCACATCCCACCACTGTGGAGAGGTGGGAACCGAGAAAAAAGTCTCAAACAAAGGGAAACCAAATGGATAAACATCCTGGACACCATTTCACCCAGAGGTCTCAATGAGGACTATGAACTTATACATTTCCTCTAATGACCCCATTCTCCTTAGTTTCCTTGTACTTCCATCACTTCCACCATCTCCATCCCTTGTAGCCTTGTTTTCAATGCTTTTTTTCTCTTCTTGTTCTCCCAACGACACCACCCTGTCCCACTTCCCTCCGCCCTGACAACCTCTATTACCCTTACCCTGCGCGTTACTCCACTCTCTTACATTTTAGTGTTTCCTACTGTACTGATCCTGAATTTATGTGTACTCTTTTTTATTTTTTATTTTATTTTAGTGTATTATATTTTTTCTTTGTTCCATTTTTTCCACTTCTTCCATCTTTTTTTTTTTATCATGTTTTTGTATTTATCTATTCTTCATTTCTTTGTTTATTTTGTTTTCTATCTCTTTTTTTATATATTTTTTTACATTTTTTCACATCTTGTTGCATTTTTTTCATTCTCTTATATTGTTTTCCCCTTTTTTCCATTTTTTTGTATCTTCTTCATTTTCGTTTTGGTCTTTTACTTATTTTATTTTTTTTTATTCATTTACTTTTTATTTTATTTTTCATATTTATTTTTATTCTTATCTTTATTGTATTTACATTTTTTGTTCTCTGGATGTCCCTTTGTATGTCCCTCTGTTTATGTTCTAGTTCTTCCCCCTTTGTCTCTATATCTGTCCTTGTTCTTTCCTCTTGGTCTGTCTTTTCCTTGCCTTTTTTCTATTTCTATTTACTTTCATTTGTATGCATTTTGTCTCATCTTCGTTTCTCCATTTCCTTTTACCCCCCTCCCTCCCCCTCTTTTTTTATCATTGTTTACTTTCGGGTCCCACTGGTCCCTTATATTTCAAGGCAGCAGTGTTGCTTTCACTCCTACAAGAGAAAGTCAGCTCTCACCGACCGCAATGAACATCGCGTCCGTTGTTAGGACAACGGACACACCCCATCGACGGATTTCACATGCGATGCTGGCACTTTCACTATGACGTACCCTAGGAGAATGAGCATTTAAGGCCCGTCACTCGAACCATGCGGCATGGCCTCAGAAGGAGCGATCTCCAAACGCGTAGCCTGTGCCCTTACCCCTCAAGTCCTCTGCTATTTTCACACCAACGACTTTACCTTATCACAGCCTGGAACTTACTTTTTTTCAACAGAGAGTGCTATACTTACCCACCTCGACCATACCACCAACGGATTGAACCACTGGATCTGGGTGAGACTGTGTCCATTTCTATGGACCTTATCAGAACCTACTGATCAGCTGTTTTTTCTGCCTGTGATTTCTACGTTTAGATCTGTCCAGCTATTTACTGCAAGAGGCATTATTTGTTTTTTGTATTTACTTTCGTTTATTTTCCGGTTCATTGGACTTTGCTGTATTTTTTTCTATTGTTTCTATTTTTTTGTGGTTCTATACTTTTTACTGATACTCTATTTTCAAGGTGTATACCTGACATAACCACATGTTTTCTTTTTCTGCTTATTACATTTTTTTCATTTATTTTTGTTCTGGACACACACCCTTGTGTCCCCTCCCCTGTTTTTTTTGCTCTCTCTGTACGCTCGGTATATTAGAAACATAGAAACATAGAATGTGTCGGCAGATAAGAACCATTCGGTCCATCTAGTCTGCCCAATTTTTTTTTTTTTTGAGTACTTTTATTAGTCCCCCGTTCCCGGTCTTATAGCTAGGATAGCCTTGTGTCTATCCCACGCATGCTTAAAATCCTTGACTGTGTTTACCTCTATCACTTCTGCTGGCAGGCTATTCCATACATCCACTACCCTCTCAGTAAAGTAATACTTCCTGATATTACTTTTAAATCGTTGCCCCTCTAATTTAAGACTATGTCCTCTAGTTGTGGTAGATTTTCTTCTTTTAAATATACTCTCTTCCTTTACTGTGTTGATTCCCTTTATGTATTTAAATGTTTCTATCATATCCCCCCTGTTACGTCTTTCCTCCAAGCTATACATGTTAAGATGCTTTAACCTTTCCTGGTAAGTTTTATCCTTCAACCCATGCACCAGTTTAGTAGCCCTTCTCTGAACTCTCTCCAAAGTATCAATATCCTTCTGGAGATACGGTCTCCAGTACTGCGTACAATACTCCAAGTGAGGTCTCACGAGTGCTCTGTACAATGGCATGAGCACTTCCCTCTCCCTACTGCTAATACCTCTCCCTATGCAACCAAGAATTCTGCTAGCATTTCCTGCTGCTCTATTGCATTGCCTACCTACCTTCAAGTCCTCTGAAATTATTACTCCTAAATCCCTTTCCTCAGATGTTGAGGTTAGGACTGTACCAAATAGTCTATATTCTGCTTTTGGGTTTTTACGCCCAAGGTGCATAATCTTGCACTTGTCCACATTAAATGCCAGTTGCCACTGCTCTGACCATTTTTCTAGTTTAGCTAAATCATTTGCCATTTGGCTTATCCCTCCATGAATATCAACCCTGCTGCAAATCTTTGTATCATCAGCAAAAAGACATACTTTGCCAACAAGACCTTCTGCAATATCGCTAATAAAAATATTAAAGAGAATGGGTCCAAGAACAGATCCCTGAGGTACACCACTAGTAACAAGACCTTGCATCGAATATACCCCATTGACTATAACCCTCTGTTGCTTGTCACTCAGCCATTGTCTAATCCATTCAACAATATTGAAATCCAAACTCAAAGAAGGCTTATCAATAAACTGAAATCTATGTGCGACAGTGTCAAAAGCCTTACTGAAATCTAGGTAAGCAATGTCTACTGCACCACCCTGATCTATTATTTTAGTTACCCAATCAAAAAAATCAATAAGATTAGTTTGGCATGATCTCCCTGAAGTAAACCCATGCTGTCTCTGATCTTGAAATCCAAGCGACTTTAGATATTATTTTTCATGCCTTATTTTTTCTTTATCTTTTTGATGTATTTTCCATCTGCGGTTCATTTTTAACACTGCCTTACTTTTCCATATATTTCCTCCATTGTTTTGCTCGCCATTTTTTATGGTCGTCTTTTCCCACATTTACAGCTTCTATCACATTAATATATATACGCTGTTTTGTACTATGTGTCCCCTATTTTGAGATATATACTGTTTACGCTTACCCATTTGTCGATACATTTACCTAATAAACATTAAAGGTTTTTTTGACTTATACACCAGTGTGCATGTCTGCTTCTTTCTATATATTAAGCTGTTTTGGGGGCACTGAAGTTGTTTGGTGGCAAAGATGGCTAGCGTCTAAAAAGTAACAAGGTATAGAACAAAATCATCTCCCTTTGCTGTTGATCTGAACTGTGCGGTCTATTTTATATATTGGCAGCACACCTGTACATGTCAACAGTTTTAAGCCAATTCCCATCTTGTGTCTGTTCACCTGAAAATGACTAGGTGACAAATAGCTACGCAAAGTTTTTGCTTTTCTTGCAATAACTTGGATTCCATTAGACCACTGGTTCTCAACCTTTCATGCTTCCTGCACCCTTTTTACAATATCTCAGAAAGTCATTCCCCCCATTTCAAGATTGTCTGACTCAGAAGTTGAATTCCAAATAATATGCATATAATATTGAAAATGTGTTATTTTGTATGTTGACAAATGTTTATTTTTATAGTAAAGTTTAAAAACTTAATAGCAACAGAAAATGTTGAGGGACATTAAAAGGCAAATATATTACATATTTTACAAAATTTAAATTGGTTTCCCCCCTCCTCCAAATCATCATATAAATAACATTTACTAAAACAAATATTACAATAAAGTGAACATGTGCGCTAGTGACCAACACTAGAAAAAAAAGAGCATTACCCTTTTCTATGAGACGAAATGCTCAGATATTATGCAAAGGGAAAAAACAAAAACAATAATAGTGTAGTATATCAGTGCAATGATATAATAGTGCAAAGTGCATAAATGGTACACTCACATTTACATGAGCAATACCCTGCTCAAGATAAATAGCGTCGCACTTGAAAAAGCCTCAACAAGAGGGGAAACGCGTTGTGTGAGAGGAGAGGAGTGCACAGACAACACTATTGGTTTTATGGACAAGCATCTGGGACTTTTAAAACGTTTTTAAATGTAAGATCTTACTGTTTGTTGGTTTTATTGCTTATAATTAAAATACTTACTTGTGCAATCATGCCTTCTCCTTCCCATGTGATCTGGATATCTGGGCTGCCTCTGGAGCTGGTTTACAAGATCTACCTGCTCTTATCTGAGCTCACCCACGCTGTTTATCTTGAGCAGGGTATTGCTCATGTAAATGTGAGTGTACCATTTATGCACTTTGCACTATTATATCATTGCACTGATATACTACACTATTATTGTTTTTGTTTTTTCCCTTTGCATAATATCTGAGCATTTCGTCTCATAGAAAAGGGTAATGCTCTTTTTTTTTTCTAGTGTTGGTCACTAGCGCACATGTTCACTTTATTGTATTTGTTTTCACTGGTTTGCTAGGAGTGAGACACTAGCTGTGCACAAGTGCTAGCTTACTCCATCACAGTTATTGGCGAAGTATACTGTATTGTTTGTTTATAAAACAAATATTACATTAAAAGTGTCAACACATTACAGACTCCAATTTGACTACGAGCATTACAATGCCCTCTACTAGTGAACAAGCGTAGTTATGATTGAACTGTATTTTTGTACTAAGCAGTTTAAACACTGGCAAAGTTGACAAAGACGATTTATACCAAAATAGCAAAAGCTTTTGAATAGATTAAAACAGAATTTTTCCAACTTGGCTATTTTTAGCCTGTTTTGCAACTCACTTGTCAAATCACTAAAATACACACACAATTTAATAAATTAATTATGTTTATAAAAACAGTACCAGTGTTGAATTTGATTGATCTACAAGACAAATATTCCAATAATACCATCTACACATGAACATAATCTGTTCTGTAAACTACTCCAGTAAAATCTGTAAATACAAAGCAAACTTTTCAAATGTTGAGGGATTTTAAAACTTAAACACTAGTTTTTTATGTTCATAATTATTACTTAAGAGACTAAATTGAAGCTGTCACAGTACCTGTCATGAAGTGAATCATGACAGTCTGCATGACTGGAGTTCTTGGAGGGCCCTGAGGGCCAAACACCTCCCTGTGGACTATGGACCCTGTCTTTGGATGTGCTATGTTTGGGGGTGCATACTTTGGGGGCATCAGTGACACCCTGTTTCAATACAGCTGGACATCAACACAGGCTCACTCCTAATGTCAGTCAGGACATGTACCTTGAGATCCAAGCCTTTGCTCTATTCATTGTGTTTCCCCCAGGTTAAGAAATGTTATTATATGTTAGTGTTGAAATGTGTACTTAGCCAATCAATAAGTGTTTACTTTCCTGTGAGCCATCTATTGTCCCATGTAGTCTGGATGTCTGGATCTACAGATGGCAAGTTTATTTTATGTAAAGTTGTACTGTAGTTAATTACCTGTTTTACGTGAGGTGTCATATTGTTTAATGCTTTCATGTAATAATTAGATCCCTGATCCTCCCCCCTAGTTGATGTCATATTTGTGTGTATATAAGTCTGTGCTGTTTTCACAAATAAAGGTTGTTCATTCTTGTTGTACCTAACTGCTAGTAGTCCTGTCTGCTATTTGGGTACAAAGTGCAAAGCAGTGCCGTCCAGAGGGGGGTGCGGACCGCAACGTGTGACACCTCCAGCGGGGGTGAAACCCGTGCTGCCGGCACCCCCTGTATTGCGCTGCTGAACTTTTTTTCTTCTTTTTTCTAAAGAATGGCTTATTGAGGGGTAAAATCCTGACATATTAAATGGCATATTGGGGGGGCAAAATCCTGGCATATTAAATGGCATATTGAGAGCAAAATCCTGGCATATTAAATGGCATATTGGGGGGCAAACTCCTGGCATATTGAGGGGCAAAATCCTGGCATATTAAATGGCATATTGGGGGGCAAAATCCTGGCATATTAAATGTCATACTGAGGGACAAAATCCTGGCATATTGAGTGGCAAAATCTTGGCATATTAAATGGCATATTGAGGGGCAAAATCCTGGCATTTGAGTGGACAAATCCTGGCACATTAAATGGCTAAAGAATGGCATATTGAGGGGCAAAATCCTGGCATATTAAATGGCATATTGGGGGGCAAAATCCTGGCATTTTAAATGGCATATTGGGGGGCAAAATCCTGGCACATTAAATGGCTAAAGAATGGTATATTGAGAGACAAAATCATGGCATATTGGGGGGCAAAATCCTGAAATATTAAATGGCATATTGGAGGGGCAAAATCCTGACATATTAAATGGCATACTGAGTGGCAAGATCCTGGCATATTAAATGGCATATTGGGGGGCAAAGTCCTGGCATATTAAATGGCATATTGAGGGGCAAAATAGTGTGTCTCAGGTTATGTGTGTATTGGTGTCACTGTGTGTGTAAGTGGTAAGGGTGTGTGTAAGTGGTAAGGGTGTGTGTAAGTGTGTCACTGTGTAAGGGTGTGTGTGTGAGTGTGTCACTGTGTCTGTGTAAGGGTGTGTGTGTGACTGCAAGGGTCTTTGTGTTTAAATGTGTGTTAGGGTGTCAATGTGTGACAAATTTAGAGCATGAGTTGAATATTTAGATATATTTATTTTCCACACTATACATTATACTTTTAAATATATAAAATGTATGGAGGGTTGGTGGTGTGGGAGGCGTGGGGGGTCAGAGGAAGGGGGCACCTTTGCCTGTGTAGATGAAAATCCTTGCACTGGCCCTGACCGGATGTGACGTAAGGTCACATCCGTTGTCTATGTTTCCATCCTCCGTGCAGGTGGGAAGACTGCACGGAGGAGACGGCCGCGAACACAGAGCAGAGACAGAGCAGCAAATAAGGTAAGTACTACTGGGGAAGGGGGAGGAGGGTGGTATAAAACAAGCAAAATCCTGGCATATTGAGTGGCATAATAATCCTGGATAATATTGAATTGCATAATAATCCTGGCATACTGAGGGATTAAATACTGGCATATTGAGTGGCGTAATAATCCTGGCATATTGAATGGCTAAATACTGGCATATTGAGTGGCAAAATAATCCTGGCATACTGAGGGGTAAATACTGGCATATTGAGTGGCATAATAATCCTGGCATATTGAGTGGCTAAATCCTGGCATACTGAATGGCTAAATCATGGCATATTGAGTGTCAAAGTAATCCTGGCATACTGAGTGGCAAAATAATCCTGGCATTTTGAATGGCTAAATCCTGGCATATTGAGGGGTTAAATACTGGCATATTTTAATTGGCAAAGTGATGCTGTGGCATGGTCTGTGGGGCAAAATATCATGTATTATGAGGAAAGTGACACTGGCTAGTTCTGTGTGGAAAAGTGACACTGTGGCATGCCAAATTGTGTAGGTGCAATATGAGTGCAAGCCAAATGCTGTGGGTGCAATATAGGTGCATGGCAAGTTCTGTGGGTACTGTATGGTGCTGTGTTAAGTATTTTAGGTGCAATGTGGGTGCAGAGGAAGGGAATAAAAAATCCTGTGTGTCGCATAATTAATGGCGGTCCCATGTGTGGAATATTTATTGGGCCCCATGTGTGGCATAATTGAGGGGCTTTTTTGTGTGGCATAATTATGGGGCGATTGTGTGTGGCATAATTAATTGGGCTCCAAGGTGAGGCATAAATAATGGGGCTCTGGTGTGGCATAATTTATGGGGCTTTGGTGTGGCATAATTTATGGGGCTCTTGTGTGTCATAGTTATGGGGCTCCTGTATGTGGCATTGTTATGGGCTCCTGTGTGTGGCATAGTTAAAGGGCTCCTGCGTGTGACATAATTTGTGGGGCGCCTGTATGTGGCATATTTAACCCCTTGGTGACAGATGACGTGCCAGGCACGTCATGCACTAAATAGAGTAAAGAAAGCGACCAGAGGTAGAGGCATTGTGAAACACTAAAAAAAAGTGTAGGGGCGCGCTAGGATCACTCCCCGGAGAAAATGGCTGCGCCGCCTGCACACATGTGCATAGAAAGCGAACGATCGTTCACTTTCTAAGCATATCCGGTGTTGCTTAGCAACACCATGATGCTCCCCCAGAACCGATGGTGGTCGCTCTCCTGAGCGACCCCATCGGCTCAGTAGAAGGGAACAGGCAGCGCTTCCCTTGTACTGGCAAGAGCACCAGAAGTGAATGTATTTCACTTCCGCTGCTCTAGGGGGGGTCTAGGACACTTCTTCGCCGCATCTTCATCGCTGACAGTTCAGCGCGGCAGTTAGAACGCTGAACTGTCAGCAATTAAGTATAACGCGGCCGTTTCACCGCGGCTGCAGCTATGTAAGAGATGACAGTTCAGCGCTGAACTGTCAGCTCTTACAAATCTAAAAGTAAAACTAAAATACCCCCCCAATAAATGATTCCCCCCCAATAGTAACACTAAACACTAAAGCCCAATACTAACACTAAAATTAACCCCAATACTAAAATTAACCCCCTAAACCCTAATACTAACCCCCGACCCCTAATACTAAAGTTAACCCCCTAAACCCTAATACTAACCCTAATACTAACCCCCGACCCCTAATACTAAAGTTAACCCCCTAAACCCTAATACTAACCCTAATACTAAACCCAGACCCCTAATACTAAAGTTAACCCCCTAAACCCTAATACTAACCCCCGACCCCTAATACTAAAATTAACCCCCTAAACCCTACTACTAACCCTAATACTAACCCCCGACCCCTAATAGTAAAATTAACCCCTAACACTAAACACTAAACCTAATTCTAACCCCCTAAACCCTAATTCTAAACAAACTAAAATCGGTAAAATACTTACCTTTAGCGATGAAATGTCCCGCGATGAAATCTCCAGCGACGATCTGTCTTGTGCTGTAGAGTCGGCGGTGAAGCGGCTGCGCGGAAGCAGCCGCGATGTAGAGTCCCATCCCCCTAGGGGGAGCCAATCGATGCCTGCACATCAGATCTGTGTGATCTGTGTGCAGGCATGTATGATAAATGCTCTGATGAGCACTTATCATACAGTCAAAGGCAATATTGGTAAATATTGCCTTTGACAAGTATTGATCTGCCTCCCTCTCCTCACTAGTTTTATTGAGGGAGAGAGACAGATCAGATAATGTAAAAAAAAATATATTTTAATAAAGTTAAATATTTAATACAATTTTAAAAACCAAGGGCTTTTCTAAAAGACATTTCAAGTGTTTAACCCCTTCCCTGCCATTGATCGCTGTGTACGCCGTGATCATACACAACAGCACATTTTTTGCTGTCTGTGCATTTTTTAGGGGTTAATTTTTTTTTTTACTGTAATTCATTACAGTATAACAAAGGCTCTTTTAAGAGATATTAACCCCTTGCTTGCTGTAGATCACTTCCTAAGCAGCGATCTGACGCAAATGCAGCAATCTTGCTTCAGAAGCATTTTTACTTTTTTAAAACTTTTTTTATTACACCCGTCACGGGTTAATTATACACGCTAGGGGATTACGTTTAACGTAAAAAAAAAAATTTTTTAGCTCTCTGAGCGCATGTATAGCGATCAGTAACAGCTGATCAGTGGCAAAGGCGGTTTGGCGATTGCTCAGATTAGCATCAACATTCGTCTGGTTAGATCAATATTTGTCAAAATTTGATCTGACCAGTGTAGATCTGCCTCCCTCTCACTTGAGTTTTAGTGAGGGAGACAGACAGAGCTGTATAATGTAAGTTTTTAATTATAATATATTTAATAAAATTGAGACCCAAAGGCTTTTATAAAAGCCGTTTCCAGTGTTTAACCCCTTCGCTGCAATTGATCGCTGTGTACGCAGTGATCTTACACAGCAGCACATTTTAAGCACAGGGTTATTTTTTTTTACTGTGATTTATAACAGTATATCAAAGGCTCTTTTAAGACCTATTAACCCCTTCCTTGCCGTATATCACTTCCTAAGCAGCGCATATGGTAACTGCCTAAGCAGCGCATATGGTCACTGCCTAAGCAGTGCATATGGTCACTGTCTAAGCAGAGCATATGGAGCGATCTGGTCGCAGAAGGATTTTTTTTGCTATCAGCATTTTTTTTTGTCACACTCGCTAGGGGTTAATTATACCCACTAGGGGATTACGTGTATTTCTTTTGAAGCTGTCTGAACGCGTGTATAGCGATCAGTAACAGCCGATCAGTGGCAAAGGTGGTTTGGTGACTGCTCAGATGAGCATCAACATTCGTCTGGTTAGATCAATATTGGTAAATATTGTTCTGACCCATATGGATCTGCCTCCCTCTCCTCACTTGAGTTTTAGTGAGGGAAAGAGACAGATCTGTATAATATAAGTATTTAATTGTAATAAATTAAATAAAATGTTAAAAAATTGTGAGACCCAAGGGTTTTTATAAAAGCCATACCCTTTGTATAGTGTACCCTGTGTATTAACCCCTTCCCTGCCACTGAACACTGCATAGCAGAACATTTTTTCTTGTCTGTGCATTTTTAGGGGTTAATTTTTTTGTACAGTACAACAAACTCTCTTATAAGAGCTATTAACCCCTTCCTTGCTCTACATGTCAAAATTCCAAGTTAGAAAATAAAAATGCGCACCCCTCAAATGTAGTCTTTCAACCCCCAACAAAGCTGACAAACCTATGCATGGGTGGTATCCCTGTGCTCGGGAGATGTTGCTGAACACATATTGTGGTATTGTTTGTCAGTGACACATACCGAAATATGTGAATTTGTGTCTAAAGTACAATGTATGTGGGAAAAAATACACAATAAAATTACTACCACAAACTTTGACAAAGGCTGGTGTTAGAATTGGTGCATGGAAAGTGTTAAAATACCACCATTTAAAATAGCTTAGGGTGTCTACTTTTACAAAATATATACTTTTTTGGGTAAAATACACTGTCCGGCTTTAAAAAAAAGTCCCAAATGAAAGATGGGCTCAGGCTGACTACATGTCAAAATTCCAAGTTGGAAATGCGCACCTTCAAAATGTGGCCCAACAAACCTATGCATGGGTGGTATCCCTGTACTCAGGAGATGTTGTTGAACATATATTGGGTTAATGTTTGGCAGTGACACATACCAAAATCTGTGAATTTATGTCTGAAATACAATATTTGTGAAAAAAAAACACACAAAAATTACTACCACAAACTTTGACAAAGGCTGGTGGTAGAATTAGTGCATGGAAAGTGTTAAAATACCACCATTTGAAATAGCGTAGGGTGTCTACTTTTAAACAATATATGGGTTGATGGGGTAAAATACACTAACTGGTTTCCCAAATGGGACATGGGTGCACGCTGTCTGCTTGTGAAAAAAAGTTGGAAAACCAAAAACTGCACCTCCCAAATTTGGCCTTTTACCTCCCAAACAACCCAACAAACCTATGCATGGGTGGTATTCCTGTACTCAAGAGATGTTGCTGAACACTTATTGGGGTGTTATTTGGCAGTGACACATACCAAAATCTGTGAATTCATGTATGAAGTACAAGGTTTGTGAAAAAAAACACAACAAAAATTAGAATTAGTGCATGGAACGTGTTAAAATACCACCATTTGAAATAGCCTTGGGTGTCTACTTAAAAAAAAATATATGAGTTGATGGGGTAAAATACACTGGCTGGCTTCAAATATGTCCCAAACGGGACATGGGTGCAACTGCACCTCCCAAATGTGGCATTTTAGCCCCCAAACAACCCAACAAACCTATACATGGGTGGTATCCCTGTACTCAGGAGAAATAGTAGAATCTATTTAGCAGTTTTTTTCGTTCGCTTTTGTCGATGAGGAGAAGATGTTTCAAATAAAAGTCAGGAAATCTGTGTATTTTTTTCCCCTTTTTTTTTTAATTTTTTTTTTTATATAACAATTATACGATATGATCAAAATGATGGCATCCAAAGAAAGCCCTTCTTGTCCTGATAAAAACAATATATAATATGTGTGGGTACAGCAAATGACAAAGAAGAAAATTACAGCTAAACACAAACAGCACAGAAATGTTAAAATAGCCATTGTCCAGAATGGACAAAAATGTTTCAAAGGCTCTGTCCTTAAGGGGCCATCTGACTGGCATTACTAAGGCATCTGTTTGGCATGGTATTGGAGGAAATCCAGGGGGTGACACCATGAGTTACCGCACTGGGTGACACCACCCCTAGTGACGCCTCTGGAGCAAGGGTCCAGGAAAGACTTGCTGGGTGGATGCTGAGCTTTAATCGGGGGCTAAGGAGGTGATTTCACACAACTGGCAGAGGTGCTACCGGTCTTGGGTAGCTGTTCCGTTACAGAAGTAATTAACATAGACCAATAGAGAAGGAGATGGGTGTGTCAGGAGAGAGGAACAGGAAAAAACAAAAATAATATGCATATATATTACAATAGAAGAGGTTCCCAAGTGATAGAAAGAAAGTAAAACCGAAAATAAACAAAAATAAATGCATCTATTTGAAGTCTGTATGGAGAGCAAACAGACTTCAAAAACATTGCCGCCGGAGATGAAAAACATCTCCAGAAGTCCCTAGTGACTTCCTGACTCCAAAAACATGGCTGCCGTAACAACACGAGAGCTATGACGGCGTGAGGAAGGAGGTGACAAGCGATGTGAGGGGATCAGGTGAGTGACAGTACCCAGCCCCCGAGGAGCGTGCACCGGGCTTGGACGAGTAGGATGAGACCTATGGAACTCGCGTATACGAGCGGGAGCATGAATATCATGAACATTGACCCAAGAACGTTCCTCAGGACCATATCCGGTCCAATCAACAAGATATTGTAAGACCCATTTCTTCCATCTGGAATCTAGAAGCTTGCGGACAGTATACTCTTCTTGATCCTGAACAACAGAAGGAGAGGGAGGCCGGAGCAAGGTGGAGTATTTGTTAACTTTGACAAAGGGGACATGAAAAGGAGACATGAAAAGAGTTGGGTATTTTCATGGAGGCTTGAAGATCTACCACATAAGTAACTTTGTTTATATGTGAAAGGATGGGAAAGGACCACTATATTTAGGACTTAGGGTATTTGAGACACGTTTAAGCCTTACATTTTTTGTGGAAAGCCATACTTGATCACCAGGCATGAGATTAGGACCCGGGGTTCTTTTCTTGTCAGCTGCAGCTTTTTGTTTCATTTTAGCTTGGTGAAGCTGGTGTTTGATAGAAGCCCAATGCTGTTTAATGTCTTTAGAAAAAGAATCTGCTGCTGGGACGTCTGAGACTTGGAACTCTGGAGGCCATAAGCGAGGTTCATATCCCAAGGCAGCTTGAAAAGGTGTACTCTTGAGGGATTCATGGTAGGAACAATTGTAGGAGAGTTCTGCTAAGGGTAGCCAGGTACCCCAGTCAGTATGATCAACAGCAGAAAACATACGTAGATACTGTTTAAGCACTTGGTTGGTTCGTTCCGTCTGGCCGTTTGATTGCGGGTGATAGGCTGAGGTAAAGTACAGATTGACACCAAGGGAATGGCAGAGAACTCTTCAGAAACGAGAAATGAATTGAGGGCCACAGTCAGAAATAATACGTTGAGGTACCCCATGGAGGTTATATCTTGGAGAAAGACCTCAGCTAGTGTTTTAGCACAGGGTATCTTGGGTAAAGGCGTAAAATGAGCCTGTTTGGAGAAGGGGTCTTCTGTAACCATAACAGAAGTGTAACCATTAGAAGGTGGAAGATCTGTAATGAAGTCTATGGCCACATGTTCCCATGGTTGATTGGGTACAGGTAATGGAACTAGGAGGCCGAAAGGACGATGACGAGGGATCTTATTCTTAGCGCAAACTTCACAGGCTTGAATGTACTTATTGGCATCACTTCGCATAGTAGGCCATCAAAATAGTTTTTTGAGAAAAAAAAGAGTATTAGATAAACCTCGATGACCAGCAGCTGGAGAACGGTGGGACCACTTAGGATCGAAACGTCGATACTTAGGTTGTACAAAAATTCTGTTAGCCACACCATGGGTGGAGGGCAAAGTAGTTTGAGATTTAGCAATGCGATAGATTAATGTGGAAGAGATTGAAGCTACAATCCGATTCGAAGGTATAATGTACTCCTCCGTGGAAGGGATTTGTTCCTTGTCAAACAAACGGGAGAGAGCATCGGCTTTGTTGTTTTAGTTACCAGGTTGGTATGAAATGAGGAAATTGAACCTAGTGAAGAACAGCGACCACCTAGCTTGGCACGGGTTTAGATGGTTGGCCTTTTCCAAATATAGGAGATTCTTGTGGTCAGTCAAGATAGTGATTGGGATAATAGTACCTTCAAGAAGATGGCGCCATTCTTCTAGTGCCATTTTTATGGCCAATAATTCTCTGTTGCCGATGTCATAATTTCTTTCAGCAGGTGTGAACTGTTTAGAAAAGAAAGAACAAGGATGTATCTTATTGGTCTCACTGTCACATTGAGAGAGAACAGCCCCTGCACCAGATTCAGACACATCAACTTCGAGGATAAAAGGATCAGGTCTGTGGAGCACAGGTGAGGAACAAAAGGCCGTTTTCAATGTGTCAAATGCTTGGACTGCTGCTCTGGTCCATTTGTTAGAGTTCAATCCCTTTTTGGTAAGGGCAGTGATAGGCGCTGTTATTTTGGCAAAATTACGTATAAATCGCCTATAGTAATTTGCAAAGCCTAAAAATCTTTGGATCCCCTTCAAATCAGTAGGTTGGGGCCATTGGGCAACATCTGCTACTTTCTCTGGATCCATTTCAAGTGTGCCGGCGGAAAGGACATAACCCAAAAACTGGATACGATTTTGTTCAAATAGGCACTTCTCAGCTTTGGCATTTAAAGAATGATCTCAAAGCCGTTGTAAGACTGTAGTAACATGGAGACGATGATCTTGAAGATTGTTGGAGTATACTAGAATATTGTCAAGGTAGACCATAACACAGGATAACAGAAGATATTGGAAGATATCATTAACGAATGCTTGAAAGACAGCTGGAGCATTACAGAGCCCGAAGGGCATGACCAGGTATTCGTAATGACCGTATCGAGTGTGGAAGGCGGTCTTCCATTCGTCTCCCTCTTTTATTCTCACAAGGTTATATGCCCCACGAAGATCCAGTTTGGTGAATACAGTGGCAGTACGAAGTTGGTCATATAATTTAGAGATCAGAGGAAGAGGATATCGATTTTTTACCGTTATCTTGTTAAGACCTCTGTAGTCAATACAAGGTCTTAATGAGCCTTCTTTCTTGGAAACAAAAAAGAACCCTGTCCAGCTGGAGATGAAGAAGGACGAACAAATCCTTTGTCTAAACTTTCTTTATTATATTGAGCGAGAGCACAGTTTTCAGACATAGAGAGAAGGTAGGTTCTGCCTTTAGGAGGAATGGTGCCAGGCAACAGGTCGATGGCACAAGGTCTGTGCGGAGGTAATTGGTGAGCTTTTTTCTTAGAGAACACGTCCAAATAGCTCCAGTAGGGTTTCGGAACAAGGTTTTTTGGGTCTTCAGTAGGTAAGTTCAGGACAAGACTTACTGGATTGAAGGATTGCATACAAGAAGCGTAACACTTGGGGCTCCATGCCTTAATTTCTCCAGTCGATGGACAGATTTGTGGAGATGTAACCATAGCAGGCCCAGGATAACCGAGATGTAAGGACTTTTGAGAATATCAAAGGGTAGGATCTCTGAATGAAATATGCCAACCTTGGTGGTTAGGGAGTTGGTCTCCCATTGGATAGTACCAGTTCCTAGAGGTGAATCATCGAGTGAGGTGACGGTTGAGACGGTTTGTTTCAAGCATAATGGTATTCTTTGGGAGATAGCCCAGGAGTAATCGATAAAGTTGCCTGCAGCCCTGGAGTCAATGAAGGCGTGGGTGGCCACTGTGTGACCTTCCCACTCTAAAGTCATGGGTACCAAAAGGCGATGTTTAGGTGGGCTCCCCTACTAACCTACTAAGTCCGCAAGTTTTCTGGTCGAGAAGGACAGGTACGGACTATATGACCCTTTTGTCCACAATATAAACAGAGGTGCATCAGTCGTCTGCGCTTCTTCTCTTCGTCCGATAAACGGAGTACAGGACCCATCTCCATGTAGGGGGCCCTAGAGATGAACTTGAAGATGAGTGGGTAGTAAGAATCTGGTATTGGTGGTCTTGTCTTTGTCTTGGGAAGTATTTTGTGGTGTTCACCCTGACAAATATGTACCCGAAGGTTGAGCCCAGGGTAATGTTTTGCCAGGGGCTTGTGCGGCACAAGTACAACCTAGAGGTAACCAGGAATGGGTTTCTGGAGTACTATGAGCATCACAGGAGACAAGACAGACTGGAAAAGGTTGATGATATAAATAGGCTGAGATCAAGCAGAGTCGAGGAACAAGCCAGGGTATCGAGGCAGGCGGAAGACAAGCAAAGTCAAAAACAGGCTGAGGATTCGAGGCAGGCAGAGATCAAACAAAGTCAAGGTACTAGCCGGGGTTGATGCAGACGGAGATCAAAAACAGAATCAAAAAACAAGCCGAGGGTCAATATCAGAAGTCAGACGAAATATAACAATAGCCCAAAAATAGAGAGAACTCTTTGCACAGGCAACTAGAAAATGATTGAACAGGTGAATAAATATAGGAAGTAATTAGCATAGACCAATGGAGAAGGAGATGGGTGTGTCAGGAGGGAGGAACAGGAAAAAACAAAAAGAATACAGAACACTAAAATATATATGCATATATATTACAATAGAAGAGGTACCCAAGTGATAGAAAGTAAAACCGAAAATAAAACAAAAATGAATGCATCTATTTGAAGTCTGTATAGAGAGCAAACAGACGCCAAAAACATGGCCGCCATAGATGAAAAACATCTCCAGAAGTCACTAGTGACTTCCTGACTCCAAAAACATGGCTGCCATAACAACACGAGAGCTATGACGGCGTGAGGAAGGAGGTGACAAGCGATGTGAGGGGATCAGGTGAGTGACAGAAGTGATGTTTTTTCAGCAGCATTTCTAAATAAAGTTTGTGAATGGTCTTACCTTCTGTTGCTGTGGATAATGTGGCTGACCTTTTGGATTATTTTCAAAAAAGATAACTGACCAACACAACTGAAGTTCCTCTCTCTCAAAACTTAAAAAATTCCTTGCTGAAGTTATTCATCTACAAATTAGGAAGACATTTCTTGGGGATTTCAATGCTCTGATTCTGACACACAAGTTATATTTTATTTTTAACCTCAACATGTGAAACTAAGAAGGTGATCTTCACTAACCTAAATCTCTCTGTATATACGGTATGCATTCTATCAAATAGTTGACATATGTATTTACATATAGAGGCCTTGGTGTTAAATTTAAAACTAATATTTTTTTGTTGTTGCTGTGGAGGTGTGTAAAGCCAGCACAATGTTTATCATGCTTTATGTAAAATCAGCAGATTTTCTCATCAGTTACCGATTTGCTTTAGACAGCATTGTTTGCAAGCCTTGAGATACTCTAATACGGTCTCTAATATATAATAAAGTTGACCAGAGCTATTTAAAATAATAAATCATAAATAAAACAATAATAAATCCACAAAGGACTGATAAATTTAAAATAAACATAGAAATTAAGAAAAACAATAATTAAAACTCCAGTTTAATTAATTGTAAATACTTAAAAAAGGAAAATGAGTATTATTACTTCAGATAAATAGCATCCTTAAATATGTATTTGTGTGTGTAAGTGTGCCTGTGCGTGTTAGTCTGACTGTGTGTGTGTCTATGTGTGTAAGTGAGGAGCAGGCAACCTTCATCAAAAGAGGAATGGAGTCTGCAAAACTCCGCCGTCCCTGCTTCCGACCTACGTACAGGAAGGCTATCTTGTTTGCGAGAGAACGCAGCTTAACCACATCTCTTGTATAATCTTGTAGTGACCACTGTGCTTTCCTAATCCTGAAAAAGATTATTAGCAGCAGGTCAATTGCCTCCTTGCATGGAGCAGGAGGGAGCAGAGGGCCCTACTGCCTCCGGGATCCCCCTTCTTCGGATATTCGTATGTCTCAGTATACTATAAAGGACACTTGATGCTGCAGGGTGTATACATGCAGGGCCAGGCACTCAGTGAAGTCTGTGATTTTCTTTTGCTGCTGCGATGTTGCGACTCTAGAGCAGACACCTTGTTCTGTAACATGCACTATGTCTGTGTCGGACTGCGGCCATTTCAGCATTCCACATTCTATGCAGTTCTTGTATACGTTTTTAATATCACCCTGATGATTATATTTAATTTAATAGAGCCCAGATGATGCCCCTGATCACATGGGCCTCACCTGGGCTCTTTCCCGGGTAGTTTGCACAATGTGTGCTCCATTGTGTGTTGTCTGATTCTTCAGAAGATGTCTCTGAGTCTTTGTGTGACACAGCAGAGGCAGTCACTGGCATTTGCAGTTGGGACCGAATAGATCTTGTTAAGAATTACCATATTTGTTGCTATTTGTATTTTCAAATAGCAACATTTTGAAAATGTGGCTGTTGTGGATTCAGTAATGTGTGGCACTCCACATAGATGCATTTATCTCTCTGCCCCAGGAGCATTTATATGCCTTAATATCATATTTCCAGTCCATGAAAGCAATCAATAACTAATTTTCAAGTAACACTTTTCTCCCCAAGGAAGCTCAAATTGCTTTCGCAAAATGTTTTCAAACGTAACTGAATCAGCAGCTGATAATAAATGTTATCATTACCAAACGTAATAGTACCTAGCCTCAAAAAGTTGCAAGGATGAGTTGACCTGAGGTTTTAACTGCTGCTGCAACACACAGAAAAGCCACACCAGCATAGTAAACAAGAGGTGGGTTTGCAGATGCTAAGAGGAGAATGTTCACCAGTATATATGCCAGTCAATATATTGGATTCATTCAAGAGATCAAAGTTAGATTGGCCTTGACTCATTTACCATGGGAACTTTTTAAGACCTCAGGTTGCCCAGATGGAGGTGAGGATAAAACAGCTTTAAGACAAAAATGGCTAAGGTGTTGACTGGTATATAGATATGCCACTACTAGCATCAGCATAGTGTGATTGTAGGAAGTAAGTCCAAGACATAAGGCTCTGTTAGTCTTCTCTCTTCCAGATTAAGACTTTCAAGCTGACATAATCTATCGAGGAATTCTCGATAGCATTACTTTTATTAGAGTAGCCAGGTGCACTGAATATGTAAAAAAAAAAAAAAATTCGGGATATATTTATACAGGGCTCGACAAACCCGGGGCGAAATTAAGCCTGGTGCCCGGGTGCCGTTACCCTCATGTTCCCCTTTCCGTTGCCATTCGTTTGTTGTTGTTTTTTGCAGCGCAAGGGGGAAAATCTGTGCGCATTGCACAGACAGCAAGCTCTGCCCCCTCGCGCAATGCGTGTGTGAGTGCTGGGTGTCGTCACTTGACAACCCAGCACTCAGCCGTTAGAGCAATGAAGATCGGCTGCAGCACAAATGTTCCCCCTTCCCTGCAATAAGGAAAAGCAGCAGGGAGGGGGAACATTCGTGCTGCAGCCGATCTTCATTGCTCTTTCGGTTGAGTGCTAGGTTGTCAAGTGACGACACCCAGCACTCACACAAGTTAAGAAAGAAAAAAAAAACTGTGTATGTGTGTGGTGTATATGTGTATGAGTGAGGTGAGGTGGGTGTATGTGAAGTGCGTGTGTGTATGTGAAGTAGGTGTGTGTGTATGTGAGGTAGGTGTGTGTAAGTAAAGTGGGTGGGGGTGTGTGTGTGTATATGTGAAGTGGGTGGGTGTGTGTATATGTGAAGTGGGTTGGTATGTGTGTGTTTATGAACTGCGTGTATGTTTGCGTAATTGTCTGGCTCCTAAAAAATGTTGCTGGCTCCTGAAATCAAATTAAATTTGTCAAGCCCTGTATTTATAGAAGAGTGAATTGACAAGAGAATTACACATTTAAAATCAAAATAGCTGAGTTTGAAGTATAGCTCAACTGCAGAATTTTTCCAACTCGGCTTAAGTTTGCAATTGCCTTTGTCATGAATTAAAACCCTAAGTTTGTAAAGACAGGTTTTGTGGATGTAACCATGTTATTAATGGAAACTGATTTTAAATGCCCAGGAAATAGACAAATGGAAAATAACGAAACTACATTGAGGGGTAAGCACCAGCATTGTTAATGCTGGACTTTGTGACATACAATTTAATAATGTTCTGGGGATCGTCATTCGCTTTTTTTTTTTTTTTTTAGCAGATCACTGAACAAACCTAAGATGTTCATTTGTCTATACATTAGTATAGCACTGAAGCTGATATGACCAGGGTTTATGGAGCTGGGGACACATTCCACCAGAAGCAAACTTTGCAACCATCAGTCTTACCATAATTATTTTTCAAAGAGAGAAATTGAACAAACTGCTCCACAGAACATTCAAAATTAGTCTGTTCAAGTAACATACACCATGGTCCAAAATGTCCTGAGACAACTGGGTAGGAGGGGGAAATACTAAACTGCATCTTTGATTTCCTGAAATGGACAATTATAAACTTCGTCTGCCTTGTAGTATATTTATTAACACACTGATTTTGAAGGGACATTTATCGTACACCTGTTAAGTGAAAGGTTTTAAAGCTCTGGCCATGCAGATGTTGTTTACTGTACCTTGAACCAAGCTCAGTAATATATATCGTCATACAGATTTTTTTTTTAATAAGAGAATGTGTCATACCATACTACTAATAATAATTAAAGGACAGGCTTAAATGGTGGTCACTGCTGCTACAGTGCTACCTCACAATCTTCAGCCATCCGGTCTCTGTTGTCTCTTGTAGCTGCAAGGCTGAACGCAAACCTATCAAAACTTCCGGGTTCACCACCCAGGAGATGTGATTGGCTGGAGCAATGCAGAGACGCCTCCTAATGACGTCACGGAGGTGTCACCGACTAAGCAACTCACTCCGGGACATGAATCAGGAAGGAGGATGCAGTTAGTATTCAGGGGGCTAGACACAGATATCGCAGACCGGATGGCTCTTGGTATGTAAAAACGCCACATACATACTAATCAAACCTTATCTTAGGGAAGACGGTAATACGCAAAAAGCTCACATGGCAATGTTTTCATTTACCATCCACTCATTTCCCGAAATCCCAGAATGCCAGGCAGTACACACGATTAGCAAATCTGCGATTATTACCCAAGCTCTCTACGGCCCTGGCACTAAAATGGTTAACGGGAATGTTACCTAAAATACTTTAACTTACTTAATAGCGCACCCAACAAACTGTGCTATCAACGTTTTTTTAAACCGTGCTTTAAAATATTGTATATGGACAGTGTGTATTTCTGAAAATAGACTGGAACCTAAAATACAATAGAGCCCATCATGTACAAATTTAAACCACTTACAAAGCTCATTAGAGCCACGATCTTGGGAAAAAGTTTTGATTCTGCATGTTTGTATGCCAGCAAATTATTTGCTTGCCTGCTCAGAGCGAGATCTTGGTGTTTTTCGCTTTTACTCCGAACTCTTTGGGGTTATTCACTAAAATGTGAGATGAATATTTAACCTTACCAATTTAACTATAAATAGTGCAGGCACAATTCTGATGAGTTTCCACCACTAAGCAAACCCACCAGGTTCATACCTGCTAAATGGATAGGGAAATTGATGAGAGAAAATGTTCATCTCAACTTTAAGTGAATAGTCCCCCTCTGTGTACATATAGTATTTAATTTCTCCAATTTATTTGTGAGATTGCATCTTAGACCCAGGTTACGTACACTTGAGAAAGATAAAGATGAGAACTTTTGCAGAAAATAAACAAGTACACAAAAGGTTAAAATTGGATGAAAAGAAATCTATGGTGAACTAATCTATATGTCTTAACATTTTAGTATTTAAAGCTAAATAGGGAAACCCATATAAAACAAGCATTATGTTCAATATATGCAGGTAAGTGATAGCTGTTTGTTATACACTGATTACCGTATGTTTTTGTGTTAAGTAAAAGGGTCACTTAACAATTTCAGTTTTTTCGGATCCTCAAAAATTCAGAGAATAGATTTCATAAAGCTGTATGAAAAAACCTATCAGAGATGGTGACAGTTCACTTCATATGACCATGACATGTTTTGCCCACCATTACATTAAGTGTTCAAATATTGGTGGACCCTGGTTACCAAATCTTTAAGAAAATATTTAACAGGTTTGGTGTAGCTGCTTTTGAGTGAAGTCCCAGTCCTTAGTTCCTATTCTATAAATCCGTCACCCCAGTGTGTGTCTTAGCTCTCAGACTGTGGCTGTGTATTAATGCTAGTAAGGCTTTCATGGATGAAACTCATCTGCTTTGGGAATGTATTCTGATACCGGCACCTGTACTGCATTACTCTCTGCCTCAATCATGGAAAGCTCTATGTGCAACGAAGCAGGGATCTATGGGTTTGTGCATTGTGTTTTTTGTAATATTACTTAACATCCCAATTAATTAAATAAGACTGAGTCTTTTTGACAAGTTACCAATTTTTATAATATGTAGGAACTTGGTTATGAAACTATAGTCTACTATAAGAAACCTCACATTTACACAATTGCCATCTTTTCAGGAGGTGGGAAATGATCACTGCTCAACAAATGGCTGTTTAAAAAAAATATTAAGGAACACACTTTCTAAACATCTCGGACTCATTAGAAAATGGCAGCTGCTCCCCCACCTCCAGGGGGCGGTGCTGCTGGATTCTCGGGAACACCTGTGTTGGCAAATCAGTGGAACTCTGGCTCTCTGGCTGTTGCTGTTTGGGAATGGCAGGATGAAAATAACAAATGGAGACCATACAGCAGTGCCGTAAGCAGCTATATAGAACAATGCATGCAGTCATCTCAGCAGCAGAAGGGTCCTCGTGGTCCTGGAAACAGCAGCAGTATCTCGCTTGGACACGTTGATCCAAATTTATCACCATATATAATTGATATTGTGACACTTACACAGTTTCGTCAGGACACAGGTAAGCTATTGTATCAACATAGTTGAAATAACTTTATCTGCCATAATCTAAAACAGTCCTGGGAAGTATGACTAATCGTTTAACAGATGTATTGACATTTTTTAATATTAGAAATGTGTTATTTTAGTCATTATTTTCAGTATGATCCAGTCTTCCACAAAAACTTTGATGAAAAGGAATCCTTTAGGTAAAATAATCAGTGCTATTTATACATTGTGCAATCCAAACTTCCAGTAAGTATACATTAAATGCCTGTACCTAAGGTATTATGTGTTAAGCTGTCTGAGCATGTATCCATGCACACCCACAATGCATTGTGCATGCTCATATGCAATTCATCCTGGATGCCACATATATGCGCATGATGAAAACGTTGGCTAAAATGGCATTTAATCTATATTTCCACAGACAATCTGTGGACATCCCAGTAGGGGTTTTGTGTAAAGATACCTTTTAAATATGGACCGATGGACTGCGCCCTCTGGGAGTACAACTTTGCTGCCTCAAATTTTTTCCATTTTATATATTCGCTACCACAGTGTTGATTAAATGTCTCCTTGAAACCATAAAGTGTTCTGTGTTATGGTGTTACAGTTATGAAAAGTTAGTTTTATTATATATAGTTATTTTTGCTTGTGTGCACGTAAGTACTTTTTGTTTCTATCTATCATTGTAGATAGAAACCACAAATTATATTAGATATTAGTTCCTCTTTTTTAATAAAGAATGAAGCATATGTTGTTGGTTATGTTTGTCATAATATACTGAGGTTTGACAGAATTAGGTGTGCCAATAATTTGTATTTTATTACTTATTCATATTGTGTGGAGGAAGGGTGACAATATCTGTTTGTGCTGGGCATATATATATTGATTCCTCTGTCATTTTTGATGTTGTACTTTCCTGCTGCATTTGATACTGGACATACGTCTTCAAGAAAGGTGAATTGTGTTTGGCTGCCAAACCTTCTGTTGATGGCTTGAATCTTGTTGTAAACTTTGGTAGTAGCAGAAGAAAGGAAAATTAAACCAGGCTGTGTTGATGCTGTACGTGGAGGCTTGTGGCTCCCATCCTTCCACAGCTGTGTTGACATGGGTTACCGTTTTCTGACAACCCTGTGTAATCTGTTAAAACTTTAGGATGAGTTTTTGGGCTGGTCTTATTGATTGCACTTTGTGTATCAGTCATAAGATGCATCCAATTCTTTATTGGAATTCGGTTCTACAAAGGCTATTTTTCATGACGTTACCAATGTATATAATATGGACCTAACTACTGTATATTTATTTTAAAATGGCAAAATTATTTTAGAATTTCTCGCTGACACCTGAAAAAAATACTTTATTTTCCACTACTCCGCGAAGCAGCCTCAAACCTTGTGACAATTAGGAGCATAATTTGATCATGCATCATACTCTTGAAGTATGCCCCCCTCCTAATCTGTTATTTAGATGGTAAATACAGGAGGCCTTTACTAAACCAGTGTATACATTAAAGCAGAGATTTGGACCAAGGTTACCTGTACATGGAAAAGCTAAAGAGCTGATGCATTTTGCAAAACTTTTAACGCCAGGACCTGCATCTGTTCTGTAATCTTTTGGGGTTCAGCTACTGAGTTGAATGAGCTCTGTAGAAACATCGGAGTAACTCGAGACAATCGTGTGTGTGTGTGTGTGTGTGTGTATATATATATATATATATATATATATATATATATATATATATATATATATTTTTTTTTTATTTATTTATTTTTTTTTTACCTTGACCTGTACAGGGTGCCAGATGTAAAATATCTACCCCTAATGTTGTTGGTGAGTCAGAAATGGTTTACAATTAATTAGTTCTTAAAGTGATGACTTGCACCCAAGTTAACTCTTCTATTGTCTCCGGATGACCAGATATTGGCCTTAGCAGACACTTAAAACCACTCCAAGGTAAGATTTTTTTTAAATCAGTGTTTGTTGGTGATTAAGCAGTGTTTAATAACTGGGCTAAAGCTGACCTGCAAAATGCTAATCTATCCTATAGGCATATGCACATTGTATAGTGTCGATTATTTCAACAAGCTCTTGACCACTGAGTGGTTTTGTTATTTATGAAATGTAGACATCACATTAGAAACAAGTTATCTTCTGTATCTGGATGGACAGGATGAACTAGATTGATTATTTATTTTTTTTATCTGCAGAGTTTTTCCACCCTTGTTTTATCTTTATTTAATTAATGTATAAGCTTGTGAGCAGGTGCTCTACATCCATGTTTTATTCTGAATTTGTTTGTCTAATTTTCTATGTAACACTTTTTATGCCTGTGCTAAGTGCTCTGTTAATTGATGGCGCTATATAAATATATATGACCAGATTCTGCAGTTTGCGTCCTCATGGCTTTACCATAACACCTTTTTGTTTTGGGGGCTGGTTTCCTGTATAGGCTTAGCATGTATTTATCTGCTAGTCGTGCATGACTCATCTGTGAAGGTTTCAACATCATTTAATTACCAGTAAGCTCAGCAACACCTTGCCTTTTGTTTATGTTGGTATAGCCACCCAGCAGCAAATGGACCTGCCAGCTCTCCATCACCCCCATAATTTGTGCATTTAAGGGGCAATTCATCTAGCTTATCGTCTCTGTAGAGAGAGAGAGAGGACAGAGAGACATATATACAAAACATACAGAGGTCTCTCTCCCCTCTGTCCTCTCTCTCTCTACAGGGACGATAAGCTAGGTGAATTGCCCCTTAAGTGCACAAATTATTGTTTTAAAGTAAAATTAAAGGCTATATATCAATCCAATCAATCAATCAATCATCTACTTCTCAGTCTGCGTCCCAGAACTTCCCATCCAGCAGGTGCTGACTCATTAAGTATACAGGACATTTTTGTTTTTTAAATGATTGCTCTGGGGGGGGGGGGGGGGGGGGAAACTACACATGCATATTAAAGAGGACAATTTTAAATATGCTCTTATTGCAGTTTTAAAAATATCTGGCTTGTAATTGATTGAGCCAGCCCACTATGACATCAGTAGCTCAAATGAAATAGTCCCCAAAATCTGGAGCCAAACAATCTCTCTTAGGGATGGTTGGAGATATTCACTATATAAGTGCATTGACATTACATAACAATACTCCCTTCTGACCGCTTCTGTCAAAAACGGGAAGGCTGTTACTAGCTTCTAAATGAAGATATTATGCTGATAACCTATGTGCACTGATCCTATTGCACGTAAACAAAAGTACAGGGAGGACTAGAGCAAGGTCAATTTGTAATCAAAACAACTCTGTACAATGTACGTATAATACAGTAACGGGTGAACCACTGTTAGCTTGATGCCTCCATTATCCTTTCAATTATACATTAAACACTAGTTTTCAATGAAGTTTCTACAGTGGTAGCTAAAACTATACAATGCTCATAACATATATGTATAAATTAAATCTCTTGATTTTCAAAATTTGCACATGTAATATTGCTTCAATCTTTAATCTCTTGCTACAACATCTGATTGAAAGATCTAAGTAATGAGGGAGCTTAATCTTGAAAATGCATCTGACTGGGACTATTTGTTTTGTTCTTCTAAAGCTAGGATTTATACGTTTAATCTGTTTCTTGTATTCAATGTCTACTACTTCTCGTTCTGTTAATTTTAGATTCTATAGAAATAGTGATTTGTAGATGGAGACAGAGCATCTTAGTGTATTCTGGGAACTCAACTTTCAGTCTACAGTCTACCTAGCTCTCATTGGTATATAACCGCTAGTGTGCATCATCTGGTAATTGGAAAAGGTGTAATTTATCACTTAAAAATAAATGGTGCCATCTTATTTTTGTATTTATTTTGGACATAGACATTTATGAAACATTGGTAATAAGTGTGCGTTTTGAAAAAATTGATTACTTTTTATTCATAAAACACCTCAAATTTACATTAATTTGAATTTCTGTGTGGGTTTCCTACCATACAGACCATCGGTGGTTTTTGCTAACTGCTAGAAAACCTGCTTTCCTTCAAAGAAGATGTTGAAGGGACAAATTTGAGACTTGCATACATGTATAAAACGGGAGGTTGCAAATAGTTTGAAATAGAAATTTTTCACTCAGTTGTGTAAAATTGCTGGTTAAAAATAAAAAGCTAAAACTCAAAACAAGATGGTTATTATGGGAAAAACCCAGCTGTGAGTAATCTACAAACTTGTTTTTCAATAATTAACTTAATTGAACCTATTTTTTTGAGGGCGGACTTGCTTTATTTAATTCATAGAGTGCCCAGCCCCACCTTCTTTCATTCTTCACCCCTTGGCTCAGTTGTGTCACTGACGCAAAGGAACCAAGGGGCCCTAATGGGGTATCCGAATTGCATTTGGCACAGCCTGTGTCGGGAATGCAATTCTGTAAGATGTCAGACTGTGTGGGCGCATGGATGGTTGCGGCTTTTAAAATTAAAGCAGAATCAGTGGGAACTACACTTTCCATAATTCTGTGGTGGAAGAAGCCACATTCACACATGCAGTTCACTAGTCGTGTATCTGTAAAATTACACGTCCAGGGAAAGGGAGACTATTCTCTAGGAAGGCAAGGGTTCAGTTCCCCTTTAAGTAAAACTGGCTAGATCTTTCCCCCTTCCACTTCATCATCCCCTGAGTTAGACTACGCTTTACCTTCATTACATGAAGTGATTATTTTTCAGTTTATGTTGGCAAAAGCCAGCATCCAGATATCTGACAACAATATTTATGACCCAGTGCTCTTTCTACTATAGTCAAAATAGGACTGTGCATGTAATTTAGTGTCTGTGTACTGATGTACAGTTTCTGTCCTCCCTCGCTCCAAGGCCTTTTGTAGCCTGAGACTCCCTGATGATGGAACATGCAGCTAAGTGAAATAGTGGTGGCAGATAGTATGTTTTATTTTATTTTTATGGAAGTTAAAAATAGAATGGGTATATACCTGATTTAGGCCAGTTCAAAATTACAGGAGTCCATAAGGAATATAATTTTTCTTGTTGTGAGTTATAACATCTGGCATGTGGTTCAAGTCTGTAAACCGGATTTTGCACTGTGCAGCACTCCACTACTTTGTAGCATATTATAGCCCTTAATGAGGAAAAGTGGAAAATCGAATTATTACATTATTACATACATCCCAACGTTTGATCCTACTGATGCATCATGGAAAGACGTGTGGCCCCTGAGATGGGTATGTGCTCTTGCAGTGGCAGATGGCAGCTAGGGGTAGTTCTTGAATTTTGGTGACCAAATGTAAAAATAAAATAAAATAAATGGGGTCCCATGTGTCAACTATTTGTGCCTCTCCCCTTTTAAGGCATTTTGCTTGACACTTAACCTAAACAGCAACTTATTTTGCTTATATTGTACCACTGATTGTAACCAACCACAAATGATTGGCCAAGCACACATGAGGGTGAAACCCGAATATATGCATTCATAAATGCACTTATATACTCCTATGTGTATATATACACATGTATGAAATCACATATTTTTACATACCAGTTAAGCACTTGATTTGCCCCTTGTCTGCGGATTAACTGGCATGTACTTTTGACAGTTCATCTCAGTTTATCCTCTGACTGGCAGCTACACAGCTTCCATGGAAAGCAGGCAGCCCGGTCTAGTAGGCCACTGGCACAGAGAGAGAGAGAGAGAGAGAATCATTTTTGCATGTGATCAGCAGAGGGAACCTTGCAAAAACAATGGTGAGATCACCCAGAAAAGGCGTACCCCAATCAGAAGAGTGGGTCGAGTCCCCCCTCTGATTGTCTGTGCGCTCACTGACCTAGACACTACTGTGTCTCGACTATTAAGATACATGTCGGGTTTACTCCAGAAAAGCAGGACATACTTTTTAACCCTTAAGGTCTGCTAGACTTTAGGTCTAGCTAGAGTAAGAAAAATGAATCTGCAACTTTACAGTGAGTTTAACATCTATTTGAAATAAAAGAAAAAACAAAATCTGAAAGTTTTGCAGAGCCAGCCAGGAAGCAAGGGTTAAAAAAAGAGAAGGTTTAAATGCTCTTTAAGGTACTGTACAGGTAAAAGATCCCCTTTTTCTAATCTGGAAACCATAGGCCATTTTATGATCAGCATGACAACCAGAGTCCTTTTGTTTTGTTCTGTGGCATTTGGGTGCCATTACTGGTAAACCATGGATTGTGAGGTTAATATAGGGTTATAGCATTTAAGAGCCATATGTGTGTATTTTGAATCCAATCTTGAAGATCTCAGGAAAGAATTAGAACACATTTGTTTTTAAAATATTCATAAGTTATATGCAAGCAGTTTTTGTCTGTTACTGCCTTGCTCTTGAGACTTGTCAAGACCTGCTTTTGCAATGTACCCTCCCACTACCCGAACATATGGAGGCTTGTTGTTTATATGTGTAGTCCTGCCAGGTTAGTAACTTTTTCAGAATGGAAATAATGGGCAGTGTGAAGAATGATTGGTTCTTCCAGATGCTTTAAAGTGCCACTAAACTTTTATTTTTCAATACTGGAAGCAAAAGTGAACAAATTGTCACTTGCATGACTATAAACTGGCATGTATTTTTTAATGGTCATTGCAGTTTATCCTCTGACCAGCAGTCTGGATGCTTCTGTTTGAGAAAACAGTGCTGCGGCTGTTGCCGACAGTCTCTCCCTGCTACCGCATTTTAATAAAAAAAACCTTAATTAAGGGGACCCCACTGTGGTTTTGAGCCCCAACTGTCCCCAATCGGACGGTGCGAGCCCCACACAGGTTGGCTGAGCACATGTTAACAACATAAGCATAGATCAGTATCCAGCTAAGCTCTGCCTCAGCTGTAAAGATATGTCAGGTTTTCATCAGGAAGGGGGATACTATTTTTAATCCTTGTTTCCTCAGAGAAGCAAGGGTTAACAAAAAGTTCAGTTCACTGCTGGCATTCTTGTTGGAACCTTTTTGTGAAGAACTGGAAAGTTACTCAAGCGGGTCTGAAATTCTTTAAACTTCTCTACTGGCCGAACAGAAATGTATATTTGACAAGGGCTGGCTTGCTTATGTGCATCACATATATTATTTATTTATTTTTCAAAGCTATCTGCAGACAACATACACAGACAGATAGTGGGCGCTTCCCAGGAAATAGATCAGAAAAACAGGATGCAATATTTTTAAGAACCTCTACAGAAGGAGTGGGACAGCTGGGAGGAGGAGGAGGCAGGAAGCTACTGTATCTAATTCAAGAATTTCCCCACCCTTTTATCACGGATAAAGCTTTTAAGACCGCTTAATCATTGGAGCAGTCCTTAAGCCATCCATCTTCTTTTTCTAAGTGCTTTTTATTAGTTTTGTAAAATAAAAATAAAAAATAGTGATTTAAACATCTTGGTACAAGTTGAGTATTCTTTATCTGAAAATCCCTTATCCAAAATGATCCTTTATCCAAAATATATTCTGATTTACCAATAAGTTGCAATTTTCATACACCCCTGTCAGAATGTTATTCAGCGTCCAGCTCCCTTAACCCCTTCGTGACATTAGGATGTACTATGCTGTCCTGATTTTAAGTGCCCAAATGACAGGACGACACACTACGTCCTGTGTTAAACAGCTCATCACGGCTCCCTATGATGAGCTGTGCTCCGACCCTGCTGCAGGCACTTGCCGCAGGATCCCACTTGTCAGATGAGGCCACTTTGCGCTGCACACACTTCTGCCACCTTGCGCTATAGTGTTGGCGCGGTGGGTGTCATGTAACCTTCTGCTGCTCACCAGTCGTGGGCAGACTGTCTGTGACAGGCATGGACCAAGCTGCAGCAGAAATCCACTCCTTCCCTGCTACTTTACCTCTTTGCACATGATAGGTAAAGTAGCAAGGAGGGAGAGATAGTAATAGAATTACCCTACTTTAAAAATACAAAAAAAAAATAAAAAATGCTGCTTTGTGTGTGACTGTCTGCCCCTCTTTGTGTGTGTGTGTGTGTGTGTGTGTGCCGTTGCCTGGCTCCTAAAACTAAATCACCTCACACCTGCCTTTAGGGTAGTAAATTAGCTAATGCAAAAGATAAACATTTCGATGCCTGACTCAACACCTTGTATACACCGGCTTAATACACATACAAAAAAGTATAATAAAGTCCTGATTTTCACAATTCATGATACTGCTTCATTTTTACACATAAATATTATTGATTTACAGTTCACTGGATTGCTTGATCTGAGTTACGTCTATTTTTAATTCCCTTCTTTAGTTATATTGTTAATGTTATACAGAAATGTGTATTATAATAAGTGTGTACCCCCATAGCTATCACACAGACAGGGTCCATATTCTGTTGGGAAGAGGTGGCCATTACTTCTCAAGAACCCTAGTGACGGAGGGTTCCGTCACAAATCTCCCCCTTCCAAAAGAGACTGACAGAGGAGGAGACCCCAAATGGGTTGACTCCTAAGCCAGTCAGTGTTTCCTGACCATCGGTGCCCTTCTCAGAGTGTGGTCCCAAAGAAATCGCAAATCCCAAAGTAGCACTCACCAACCCGATCTCTGTCTCTTCAAAAGCACATGCCTGCCGCTGGGCGGAAGTGACCACTCCGCCCTCTCCCGGTAGTTCGCTCAGCCTCTGGGGATTAAGTAGAGTAGCTAAGTTAGCCAGACTGGGTTCTGTGGAGCTTTCCTGGTCAGGTCTTGGGACACCGATGCAAGCTCACCGGTGTGGCCAATATAATCCAGGGGTGGAGGAGCAGGGCTAATCTCAAAAAGCACAGGAGACCCAGGTGTGGAGACCAATGTCCCATCCACCCCACCTTGGTAAACTTAACCAGAGGAAAGAGAGTCAAGCTCCATGGAAAGCAGCGGGCAGAGGCCACCTGTGCTCTGCCATGATTTCAGCGCATCTGCTGAGGAAGGCTGGGTGGTGAGCGCTGTTACCGCTGCTAACCCAGGCGCGTTGTCTGTCGTGGCTTGGGGAGGGTAGTTTAATGCGTCTCCTCCTAGAGCAGCTTCCATAGCGACCGCTCTTTCAGGCACTGGCTGCTGGGTAAGGTTTTGCTGCTCCAGTAGAGGATCCAGGCCAGGGTATGGAGACCATAGTCCCATCTACCTCTCCTGGGTCTACAAAATCCTAGGACAAATCCGGTAAATCCACCCCACTCTCCTCTTCTGCATCGGCAGCTGTTGAAGGTTGAGCTCCTCCCGCATGGGCTCCGGGCAAGGTGTCTGACATTCTTGTGACCCAGGTGTGAAGACTTCACTTCTGTGTAGGTACAGGAGGAAAGAACCACCTTCAAACAGGTCCATATAATCCATCTCAATGCTCCATTCCTGATTAACAAGCCATCACCTGCCGCTTAGCGAGGATAATCCCAGAACCAGTAATTCTGTGGATTGCCATAGTCTATTCTTTCCTCCTGGTCATGGTCCTCCTGCTCTGGCATGAAGTTAGGGTCATCAAAGATCTCCCTTTCCGTGGAATGGTGCTTCTGTGTCCTCGACACCCACTGTTGGGCAAACCAGTATAATGCTCGGTATTGGTCCTCGAGCTCGACCTCCCTTCTCATCAGCCGTCTTAGGTCGTCCATCCCCTTATCCGTGGGCTAAGCCTAGAGTCAGCAGAGCCACAACTCTTCACGGTCCCCGAAGCGATGCTCTAGGTGGCCAAGACTTCACTATGGCAGTTGATTCTCTAGGACATCCTCCCACATCTCCAGCCGAATAAGAGCTCTCCATTCCAGGCACAATTCTTCTGGAAGGTCAAGAGCAAGTAGCTGGAAACTGCAATCGGATGCCGGCGTGGGTTACTCCTCTCGGCGCTCAAGCCAAATACAGGATACAAAACACAGGAGGGCTGCTCCCAATCGCGGATAGAGGAGTCCCAGACGCTGGAAAAAAACATTTCTTCTGGAACCTGCTCTCCTACTCCAGCAAGGGGGCGATTTCGACTCACTGCTCAAAATCCCAGATCCAAACTTCCCACTAGGAGTTATCTGCTCCCCGCAGCTCAGCTTTCTGCATATTCTGCTGCCAAGCGAACTGCTTCACCACCTCGGTCCTCGTAATCTGAAGGGCTGCTCTGGATGGGTTGGCTCAGTATATTGCCAGCCTTCTCCGCACCCTGCTGCAACGTTTACTTCTCTTACCCTCCAGCATCCTTGGGCACCAATCTCTCTCCGGCTGTCATCCAGACCTCAAAAGCGACAGGTCTCAGTGATGGTTTCGGCTGTCCCTTAGTTTAGAAAGCAATCCCACTGCTGCCACCTGATGTGACTATACGCAGCCCTAGAGCAGCCTCTCCCCTAGGTGTATCGCCTTGAAGGGGAACGTTACTGGTACCGGGGTCAATGACTAAATCTCCCCCAGGAAGCTGGTATTAGTAGAGGGACTTTATAAAGTGAGGCTGAATGGGCGGTAGCTAGTAGCAGACTGTGACCAGGGCAGTCCTCTACCCACTGGAGAGGGAGGCAGTTATCGACCCCCCTCTGCCTCCAAGTGCAGACTTTACAAAGGCTGCCAAGTAATACGCTCAATGCTGAGAGATCCGAAGACTCTGCCGTAGGAATGGACACACTCCTGTATAGAAGTGTAACAGGAATGGCAATTTGAAAACAGCACAGATATTTATACACAAACAAATATGACATGACATGATTTAAAACAGGTAATTAGATACTGTAGGATATAACCTAATCACACCTTTAAATACAGACACTTAAAGAACACAACATAACAGTAGGACATACAATATTGAAATCCTGCCTCACACTTTTCAGAATACAAAGGTGTAACTTGACAGATACCTCCATAGTACACTCAGATACAAGAGGACACTGAATGACTTACATAAAGACAATGGGGAATTTGAAATAACGTCAAGAATACATTTAACACATTAACCAGGAACTGAATTTTTAACATATTGCAACAGTAACATGACATTCTATAACACCTCCTGAGAGACTGGAGTGTGAAGGACAGGAGACAATCTCAACCTGGGGAACACAATGGCTTAGTTGACATCTTGAATGAGCTGGGTTTTCCTGGGCACCCCGTGTTAGAAGTCCAGCTGTACTGTAGACAGGGTTCTGCTGGTAGCCCCAAAGTGTGTACCCCCATAACTATCACACACAGAGACAGGGGCCATTACTTCTCTCCAAGAACCCCAGTGACTGAGGGTTCCATCACAATACCTATTTGTTGTATTACATATAAATTACATTCATTATCCTACTTACACAGACCTATATTATTCAATATACCTATTTTATATAAATACCAATTTTCAATTTTTTTTTATACAAAATAGCTATTTTACGCATATATTATACGATATATCTTTTTTCTCACATCACCGCTACATCACAGTAAAAGTGAGTTAATTGTGCTACACAGTATTGGCATTAAAATTACCTTGCTGAGAGTCTTTAATATATCTTTTTGGTGAAAATGATCCATACTCAAAATACATCTGGTCCCAAGCTTTTTGGCTAGAAGATACTCAACCTGTAGTGATATGTAATTAGATAATCTAGGTAGACTAGCCTTAAAAGTTTTTTTTAAATGGGCAGTTCCACCAACAGTGTTTAAATTGATAATAATTTTAGATAATTACGGAGGTTGGGTGAGAGGTCGACATCAGCTGAGGAAGGTTTAATTGTTTTTTCCCCTCATCACTTCTTATCTCCTAAAAATAAGGTGTAGTAAATAAAAGTAAATAAGGTGTAATACATCTATTGCTGCTGTTAAAACAACAGTTCTGAATGTCGCTGAATTTCGAGGCCTAGTGAAATTATTTTCTATGTACAGGAGAACTGTAAATAGGTTTTTTTTTTTAAGTGTATGTCAGATATATTAAACACATACAACATACAGAAAATAAGGTAATCTTTACAGCTATCATGTCTGCTTGCCCCTCTTTTGTATGGTAAAAACATGTTCTTATAACTACCCCCAGGGAGGGTACCACTGTCCTTTCAGGACATTGTGTTTCAGATATATCTCTAAATGGAAGATTTTCTTTTGCCTCCTTTTAGATCTTTCCATACTTGCTTCCCATGTTTCTAATTTCAGGTGAGATTATAATTTGACCTGTATATTATCTAGTGATTTCTGTCTAGGATGATCAAGATAAATTTAGTTCTCTGATGGGGAGCATGTGCTCCTCACATTTGTGAATGTAGAGATCTGTTTTACACACATTGGAACAAAAGGTTGAGAAGAATATCGACAACTTAAATTCAGTAGTGTTTATTGGGCAGCTAAACCCCTGGAAAACACCACTTCAGGAATCATGAATTTCGAGTAGTGATTCCTATAATGGGGTTTCAGGAGCTTTATTTAAACAAAACGAGCTGCCATGTGTGCATCTTACCCATGTTCAGCTGTTACAGCAGGGGTTCTCAATGTTTTTCAGATCTTACCCCTTTTAATTTTAACCAAATCTTGTTCACCCTCCATGTTTGCAGTCCCATTGCTTATCTCCCATCCTTCCTTATCTCCCATCCTTCCTTTTCTGCAAACCTAGCATTCTCTATTTGAGAGGTTGACCTGACACCCTACCCACAGGTTGGGAAGTGATGTGCTAGATGTATGTATCCCTGTATGTATTTTGCTCTGCTTTTTTAACTTTAGCAAGTTCAAAATAGACATTGAAATAACAAACCAGATGACCTTTTAATACCATAGCACAGTTAGTTTCTGATTAATCGCCATTTAGAGTTCATCATTTCCGACTTCAGGTAGACAGGATGGATGTGTTCATTCTGTTGTTTGATCTCTTGACCCATAGGAAGAGGCTGACCTGAATGCCTTGAGCCCTTGTTATGGGAAATTGTAGGAGTATTTTTTTTGCGTATATGCATACAGTAACAAATGTCTTGTTTAGTTTACTAGTTACCGGGTGTGGTCTTGTTCACATGTGTTTAGACTACATTAAACAAAAATTTTAATATTGGCAACATAACTAAATAGAGGGAATTTGGTCAATCCAATGCAACATTCATTTATGAAGTTTCCATAATTATTTCTCTTTTCACATGCAACCAATTTTTCATTACTCTTTGCTCAATTTGCCCCCAACAAAGTCGACAGCAATTATAGAAGCCAAATTGTTCTACTTCAAAGAACAATTTGAATTGCCAGGATTTGTGCAAAGCAGTATCCATGTAACAATTTTTTCTCTGGCTTGATAAAAAAAATGTAACATCTTGTGTCCAGCTCTGAAAATCACATGCCCCCCAATGTGTGTTTTTTTTTTTTTTTTAACCAAGAATTTTAAAATTCTTAAAGGACAACAAAAGGGTCTGTACAGAGCGAGGTTTCTCTCTCTCTGCTAGTACAGAGAGAGACCCTCATTTTCACATGGGATCAGCAGAGGAGACCTATTTTAAGGTCCATTCTGCTGATCCGATATAAAAATGAGGGTCTCTGTTTGCACTAGAAGAGAGGAAAAGTCGCAGACCAGACCGCCTGCTTCCAAGAGAGGTATTGCAGCTGTCATTCAGAGGATAAACTGCCATGTGTTACCAAAAGTACATGCCAGATTATCCGCATACTGGGGGCAATTCAATTTCACTTGCAATTCAATATTAGAAGTACAAGCGAAAGTTTTTTTTTTTATTTGTCCTATTTAGCCAGTGTACATGATTCTAACGTAATAAGTACGTATTAACTGATTCATTGATACACTAGTATGAATCGCATATATGCACTGGAAAAAGGCACCATGCACATAAAATTGCTATTCTACTGCAATAAACAATAATTTTTGCAATAAAAAAAGAAAGCTGTGAAAGATTGTATGTTAACTAGCATGAGCTTTGGTTCTAACAACAATGATGGGAAATGATACAGCACATCTGCACATCAGAGCATGCCAGGAAATCTGGCTGTGTGCGGCTCCATTTAAGTTTCACATTTGGGATTGTTAATTGGTTTCAGAAGAGCTTTTTCATGTTTGCCAGTTTTTGTTACAGGCAGTTGTTGGAAGTGTGGGCTGCACAAATGCTTTGTAACACAACCTAATTTTAGTGCAATTTAAACCTAAGATGCTCTGCTCTTCCTTTTTTTTTTTTTTTTTTTTTTTTTTTTTAAACCCCTGTGCAGAACGGTGCTAATGGAAAGTAATTAGGATTCTCCATGTTGGACTAGATTATGTTGAAGGCCTAAACAATAATTCACCATTGAACATTTAAAGATATCCAAGTGACTTCAGTGATGAGCCAGATATTTTTGTTAGATTTTTGTCTTTGGTTTCACTCTTGGTTTAATATAATAATAACCAAAGTATGGCATGGCACAACTGGTATCATGATAGTGTTGGTTTCCGATGTTACTGTCCACTGTTACTTTATGGTTCTGTATTATTATCTTTTTCCCTGTGTACTATACATGCTGGGGCCAAGGTTGTCCTTTACCACAGAGCAAAAAGGGCAACTGCCCTAGGTCCAAGCACACTCCAGGGGCATATGGAGTCTGCTTCTTGAGCCCCATAGTTTCTGCCTTTTTATTCATATTCTCACTTGCCAGAGTGCACAACATTATCCTTGTTTACATTATTATTCATTTTTATACTTTCCCTCACTTACTATTACTCCCTTTCATTATGGTATTGCCATGGTTCCCTTATCTTCTTCCAACTACCACTGTTTCTCCTTCACCTTATTGGACATTGTCCACTCTACTGGTCAGTTTCCTTTAGATCCCTCCTTCCATCCTTTTGGCCTCTCTCCCATTCACTGATTTTATTTTACCTTGGATTGGCTGGCTTCAATTTGTTCCCTCCCCTTTTATTCATGTTTCCTCTGCCTGTGCAGGAGCTGCTACACTGGTAAGAATATTTGTACTTTTTAACCACTTAACAACACATGACATACCTGGTATGTCATTTGTCTTTATGACCATTTGAGTGATCAGTCTGTGTTGCCGTGTGGCCGTGATGCCTCCATGAGGAGGAAAAACGCCCTCCAGTGAATATATACGATCCCTCCTAGGATTTTTTTTATAGTGTATATTGAGGTTCATTTTGGTTTGAAATTAATGCATTTTTCAGGATACTACAGGTCTCCTTTTTTTTGGTTTAGTGCTTTCAGCTGGTTGTTTTCTTTTTATGACTTACTGCACTATATCTTCCTTCTTCCCAAGAACTTGCATGGTTAGTAGGCACTGACCTTAAACATTTCACACTATTGATGTTTATTTTGTTCTTCATTTTTACAGGAACCATGCGATTTGTGAGGAAATCTCTTTATCCGTCAGATTCTGCTCCAGCCAAAGGAATATGTTGGGAGTGGATGAGCGATGAAGGCTACTGGACTCCTTATGAAATGCAGGTTGCTATATTTTTGGAGGAAGCCTTCTGTAACCGAAATCAGGCAGCAGATCTTGCAATACTCGGGCTTCATTACCATGTTGACTTTGTGTCTTTCATTCAGACAAACAAGATGACTGGATTCAGACGTCAAGTTCAGAGGCGTCTTGATGCACCTTATCCATTAACCCCAAAATCAGGGCCAGTTCATAGATCTGCTGCATGTGCATGTCACCAATGCCTGGCCAGCACCGGGGCAGGACCTATTTCAACTCGAAATCGACACTCCATGGGTAATTTGCTAACCTCCTCAAACTACCAGAATTCCAGTCGAACATCACTTATTTCTACCAATAATGTAGGTTATTTACCCTACCCCAAGCCATTAATGACTGCTGCAAAGTCAGCCCCAAAATTGAACAGTACCACATGGCTGCCACCATCCACAGCCACATCCATGCCGTTTCCAGGACCATCCTCTTCTAATGGAATCAGGTAAAGACTTCGATTCTTGGTTTTAGTTTATTTTTTTTACATGAATAGTTGTGGGAGGGGAGGTTTGTAACAAAACAAGCACAGAAGAAAAAAAGATTTTGCTTTGACATATTAATCAAACACAAAATATAAAACAATGGCAACTTGTGATGTGAGAGTGTGATTCAGTAAAGTTATTTGGCAGCTTTGAATTTAATCCATACAAGGTGTTGGAGAAATGTGGCTCTATTGCCTGGAAAAAGTTGGTAAAGTAAATCTTTACAATACACATATATATTAACTTGGTGCCCCAATAAACAAATATGACATGCAAATTTACACCTTTAACCTCTTTTTTTTTGGTAAATTGTGGGGGCACATGTCCTAAACCTGGATATCGTTCTAGTATTGATTTACAATAAGTGTGAAAGAGCAGGCCTCCATTCATTGCTCTAACAAACCAGTAAAAACTTAAACTTGGAAATCTGTAACATACTATATATAGTTTTAATGCATATGAAAATCTATTCAGTTTTCTTTTTTTCCTACAAAAAGCCTTTTCTGTTACTTCATTAAAGTGTGTGACTCTCGCGAACTGCTTAAGAAGGTGGTATGTTCATGGTGGAACACTGTTGTTTTAGGTCATACCAGTGTGTGTATATATGGCAGGGCTTGACAGATCCAATAGCTCCTAAAATTCCTAACTTTTTTTTTTTGTTGTGTTTTACATAAAATCCTATGAAAAAAAAAACATGTCTGGCTCCTAAGTTTTAATAGGCTGACTCCTGAATTGGTCTGTTTGGTTCCTAAGATCTACAAACATTTTGTCAAGCTCTGATATATGGTGCTTCGAGGCAACTAAAACAGTGAATGTTTCTGTAAAAGTTAATTTTTTTATTTTTTTTATTTGCAAACTGTTTGTTTAATATATATTCTAAAGTTGATTATTAGTGAGAAGTCCATGAGTGCATCTTCATTTTGGACTATATATTTTGTGGCATGATTGCTCCCAGACATCTGGACTTTTGATGATCTATAGAGACTGTGTGCAGGACCATTTTGTGTGTGTGTGTATCAACACACTACAGTTCAATAATTTGGGGGCACTTAGGAATTTGCTTGTTTTCCCTTGAAAACATACATCAAATTTGCAAAATGAATTGGATATACATTCAAGACATTGACATTTAAAATTATAAACTTGGATTAGCTAACACAAAATGCCATTGAAACACAAGAGTGATGGTTTCTTATAATGGGCCTCTGTACGTCTATGTACACCGATCAGGTATAACATTATGACCACTGACAGATGGCAAGCCTGCAGGGGCAGTATGATGCGTTGGGCAATGTTCTGCTGGGATAACTTGGTTCCTGCTATTCATGTGGAAGTTACTTTGACATGTACCACCTACCTAAACATTGTTGCAGACCATGTACATGGAAAACCGGATTCCCTTATGGCATTGACCTCTTCCCCCTGCCACAAAGCAAAAAAATGTTCAGTAATGGTTTGAAGAACACAACAATGAGTTCAAGGTGTTGACTTGGCCTCCAAATTCCCCAGATCTCAATCCAATCGAGACTCTGTGAGATGTGCTGGACAAACAAGTCCGATCCATGGAGGCCCCACCTTGCAACTTACAGGACTTAATGGACCTGCTGCTATTGTCTTGGTGCCAGGTACACCACACACCGTCAGAGATCTTGTGGTCTAGTGAGGTCCATGACAGGTCAGGGCTGCATTGGCATCAAAAGTGAACCTACACAATAGTAGGCCTGTCATAAAGGTATTGCTGATTGGTGTAGATATTGCATTAGAAATAAGCCATTCCAGCTACCATTGTCATTTACAATATTAACAATATATACTCTTTTTGATTTTATTTTAATAGACAAAATTAGCTTCCAAAAACAAGGACATTTCTAAGTAACCCCAAACTTTTTAACAGTTTTGTGTGTGTTTATTTGTGGGTTTTAACTTCCCTGGGAACTATGTGCAGGGCATTCATTTTTACTACTTCTTTCATCTTCTGTATAGAGCAAATGTGTTTATATTTTTGTGTTTCATACTTTGTGCTTGGCCAGTGATGTCACACCCATGGCACTAGTGCCCCACCTTCCTTTTTATGGATTGCCAAGTAAATATTGCATTAAGCAAACTAATCTAAAATGGGGCACTGGAATATTTTCCTTAGAACTGAGTTTGATGAACACTGTGTGCAAGGTCGCCATGAATCTGGCTCCTTGTGCAAGGAATGGGCTTTAAACAGATCGATGTTTCAGTTACAATGACAAACTGCTGCTCACCAGACTATGGCTGCAGCAGTGGGAAATGCCTGGGAGGAGTGAAGGAAACTCCTTACAGCCACTGCTGCCTGTGATTGAGGAGGTGGGAGAAGCTCTGTAAACCCATCATTCTTCTAATGCCGGGATCTGAAGGAGAGAGATCTTGGAAACTGCCCAGGTCCCACTGTCATTATGGTCACTGAAGTGGTGGACCCTCTGCTCTGCCGAACATCTTATACCATGTGGCAGCCCAGTAAATGTTTATAGTGTGTGTCCATATATGCGTGGTGGCATGCGCACGTCTGTTTTGCGGCATTCTCCATTGAGACAGCGACTTTTCCCTCTTGTTTCTAGATTTAAATCAAATATGTCAAGCCCTTGTTTAGAAGAATGAGCACTCAGGCTCAAAGCTGTTTGTCATCACTGCTGGGTAAACCCCTAGCAAGTGCAGGAGGCTTTTTTTTTGTTTTACTTGCATCACTTCCTAGTTGGAACCACACTGAATACAGTGAGAGAGTGCGTGTGTGTGTACCATCCTACATTGCATGACCGCTATTAATTTTTTTTGTTCCCTTGTGTACTTACTCCAAGTACAAATACAGATTTCCCTGTAAATCCAAGTATTGCAAGGGATTCTGGGTACGGATTTGCAAAAAAATGTTTTGTATGCTACTGTCACCTGTTTTTTTTTTTTTGTTTGTGCTTTTTTATGTGCCTTTAGAAGTAAACTGTCTGTCCTAAGTTTAAGCCAATTGGCCAACATGCACATTTCAAAAACTAGGAACCAGGAACAACACGGTTTGTCTACTTGTTACCATCATGTTTCAGAACATCTTTCACTAAGTTAAATTAATGATGCAGTTCCTGTCTTTTTTTTTTTTCTCTGTTAAGTAATACTAGTTCATTGCATTTGGATATTTAAGAAGTAACTGACAGAGAAAATGTGTTATCTAGCTACTGACAAGAAATGTAAAATGTTTACAAAATGGTGGTGGAATAGCTTAAGATGTTTTGCTTCAGTAAGCACATTAATTTTTTTTTTTTCTTTCCTTCTCAAACTTGACATGTTTTATGAGTAACTGCATATTCCTGGGAAACCCCTTGTTTGTATTCTGATGTTTAAGCTTTATTGACAGTTTGACAGTAACTATGCAAAGCAAATCCCTTGTTCTGGATAATTGCAGTATTTGTTATTTCCAGTGTAGGAATAATTCTGTCTGTCAGTCAACCTATTAGACGTTGTCTAAGGGGTGGTTCAGAAACCTTCCATTTTGTGAAATTGGCTTAAAAATATTTCAGGTGCAATCATGCAAACATCAGCTTTATTTACATCTCTAAAAATGTCAGGAAGAATGTCATGTATGTAAGACAAAAAGATGGGTTTGAACTTACCTGCTAGTCATGTTCATCTTGTCAACCTAACTATCTAGGTGTTTTGAAAGAACTGTTGCCACTAATAAAGAAGCACAAGTGAAAAAATGAGTAGCACTAGTATGAGGATAAACTGGCATGTACATTTTAAAGTGCATGCAAGTTTATACTCTAACTGGCAGCCATGGGCTGCAACTGTCGCCAACAGTCTCTCTCCGCAGTAGCAGAGAGCAGATGTGAGCCCCCAACAGACCCGATCAGACATTGTGCACCAGCGTTGAGCTCGGTCTCGGCTGAGAAGCGGCGTTTAGGATAAACTTGCATGTTTTTGTAAAGCTGCACGTCATGTTTACTTAACGAAGGGCTCTATGTTTTTAATTCTTCCTTTAAGGAAGCAAGTGTTAAAGATGGACATTTTTCATAGAATGAAGATGGGATATTGTAGATGCCAGGAAGCAATGCATTCAATTTA
>CM069857.1:154933151-154940651 GCA_036172795.1 Pelodytes ibericus | reverse complement strand
TGCCTATTGGCACCTAATCATAGGCTCCTTTTTCTTTGTGATTTATATGTTCATGGGCTGAGGTTGCCCAGCGTCTGAGTGTTAACTACAAACAGCCGTACAATCATTAATCATCTTGCCGAGTCTGCGTTGAGACCCGTATACAGCTTCTCTTTTCTCTGTTGTTCATATCGTATATGTAAAGTAGTTTTGTGTGTGAGGTGTTTGTATATATGTAATGTAGGTGTGTATGTGAGGTGTTTGTATATATGTTTATATGTAAAGTAGGTGTGTGTGTGAGGTGTTAGTATATGTGAGATAAGTGTGTGTGTGTATATATATATATATATATATATATATATATATATATATATATATATATATATATATATATATAAAAATCCAAGGTATGATGCACTCAGCTAGGGGCAATCGTAATGGACACTGGCCCGGGTGCTGTGTAGCTAAAGAATACAGAAATCCAAAAAACACGCACTCACGGGGCTTATGCAAGAACAAGTCGATGTTTTACTTACTCATACAGGTGTGGAATTCACATGAGGATACAATCGACGTTTCGGTCCACAACGTGGACCTTTATCAAGACATTTATCAAGACCTTTATCAAGGTCTTGATAAAGGTCCACGTTGTGGACCGAAACGTCGATTGTATCCTCATGTGAATTCCACACCTGTATGAGTAAGTAAAACATCGACTTGTTCTTGCATAAGCCCCGTGAGTGCGTGTTTTTTGGATTTATATATATATATATATATATATATATATATATATATATATATGTATGTATGTATGTGAAGTAGACGTGTGTGTTTATGAATTGCGTGTATGTTTGCGTGATTGTCTGACTCCTAAAAATTTTTGCTGGCTCCTAAAATCAAATTAAATTTGTCAAGCCCTGCCCTACTGGCACTCAGTGGGTTAAAGAAAGGTGGTGGCAACGTCATCCTCTTCCAATGAATTGTAACTCGAACCTGCCTTATGCCTGCCTGATTAACAAACACACTTGTTAGGGTTCATTCTGTTGGGACAAATTATTATATTCAATTGTACATTATTTGTGTTCTCAAATGTCAACTGCATTCAAGGTGTCTTTTCCCCAGTGAACATTTAGTTTTCAGTCAATGTCTAATTCTCACCTCTGGGTACATTATGCATGAATAACACAAATAAAATAGGATTATGTTGCTTTGATTAATAAAAGTACCAGGATGTTCTGGTCTCAACTGTCAAATTGGCTAGCTCTCCAGAAGTCTATGTTTTGGCAAGGTGCCAAAATAAAAACTGATCCCTTGGCTATGTCGGCAGCATTTATTGTTCCTGAAAAGGAAATTGCTGCTAATAACTAGTTACACGCCATGGGATTTTTTTTTTCTATTTTGATTTTGCTGCTTTTTCAAGTAGGTGAGGTCATTCGGTGATTCCTCCCAAATTATGTGCTGGTTTCGGGAAGGCCTTCCTTGCTTCCTCTGAAATTCACCAGTCTGTGAATGTGCAATGCTTGCATTGAGCAGTTGCTGTTACATACGGCAGTTGTTGACCATTCACATGTTGGTCAGAATGACTAGGCTATCAGGATGTAGATAGCCTAGTCATTAATGTCTTTGACAAATCTACACATACATATATGTACGTAGAGTTACGTTTTGCTATCACAGATATGTCTGAGGATGTCAAAATGGCATCTGTTCTGTTTAAATACCCATTGTTTGTATTTGGAAGTCTATCCATCAGCTGTCAAATTATCTATAACTGGAGTAATTTCAAACAGTCATCTGACCAGAATGACGTCCAGATCTAACCCATCCAGGATTATCAAAAATGTAAGGAAAAAAAATAAGTGATAATAGCTCTAATTATTAAGTATATTTTTGGAGAGCTGCAACCAACACACAAACCACAAAAAAATAATAATTAAACCATACAACCAAAATAAACAAGTGTCACGCATGAAATAAATTATACACCAAATGTGAATATTCATATAGATTAAGATTACACTTAATTTGTCTGCAGAATTTAGTATATCAAATCAGGATGGTGTATACATAAAAAGAAAAATAACTACATACATAGCATAATACTTTAATATAGAGGGTATCTATTTTAACTGAGGGAGAAACAGAGGAAAAGGAATTAAGTCCAGATACATTTGTTGCCCGAATAAAAACATCCTTAAAATATCATCTTTAAAAATATTTTCCCTGGTATTGACGAGAGACTTCCCAATTCATCCTTAGAAATATCATCAGTCTAGCAGCCATATATGCAATAGCATAGTATGGCTACAACCCAGTCTGCCCCACTATAACCAAACTAAACCAAAACAAAAAACACAAAAATATGACAGAGCAATCGTATAGCTGCTATCCATATTGACTCTCCATGATTTTAACATGACCGGTACATCCTTGGCCACTGACTTTTGCTCCTCCTCTTCCTTTTCTTGGCAAATTTTGCTCATTATCCACGAATGTAAATTGCTGTCTTACCTTTGAATATAACAAACAGATTTGTCCTTCTTCCTCCTACACTCCTAATTAACAGAAAACTAATGTACGTCCTATAACCGTTTGACCTGTTGATTTTGTTTTGAATTAATTCTATTTCAAAAAATTAAAAAAAATAGCTGTAGAAATAAAAGCAAACTCATGACAAAACACAATGTATATATTATTTAAAGATTTAATTTAATAGGAACCAATATCTTAGACATAAGCTCTTGGTTATATATTTAAAGCTTTCCTTTATAAAAACCTATTGGCTCTTTAATTAAAACGTTACATTGCAAATAAATGTGGTGGAACATTTTAGTTAATAGGCTGTTTAACAATGATTGAAATGCAATTTACATAGCGTAGTGTGACTAATGCTTTCAATGCACTTCAGCAATAATCTTCATTTAATGTCCCATCTGCTTTTTACTAACTGGATGCTCTTGTCTTATTTTCCCACTCATCGCTGTCTTTTGTCGGGTATTAGTGGCTCACAATATTTATATAGCTTTTACTGTTTTTGTTTTATATATTGACGTTAAATTTACGAGGAGCGCATATATTCCTAGTTTAAATGTCTTTGTAACAAAGCATTCCAAGCACACACCTTAATGATTGTAATGTGCACTGACTGGTCCTATCCCACCATAATAAACTACAATAAGTACAAATGTGAGTAAAAAAAATCCAGTTATTTAAAAACGCTAAATGCATATATAAAAGAGACCCTTTTCAGTGTGCCTAATTCTGACACTATGTCCTTGTGTGCGCTATCTCCTTGTGCACCTATGTACAGTTATGTAAGTTTGTGACCAGCACAGGCAGTACAAAGGTTCTTCTCCCTCAGTCGAAGATATTGATGTATAAAAATAAAAAAGTGTAGTACCCGTTATACATAACAAACAGCCTTTATAGCTTTTTTTTTTTTTTTAATCTTTATTATTATTTTTTTTCATTTTCGAACACTTTAGAGTGCTTGATATTTTATACATAATCCACAATGCCTGAAAAACAAAACTTTTTTTGTCAGGGACAGCTTTGAAGTTTGTAAAACTAAAAGGGTTAATGCTCAAAAGGAATAAAGTATAATCCTGATCAAAAATCTCAAATGAAGACAAAGTAACCCTGTAACTTTATGATAACAGGCTAGTTTCTGAAAATATTGAAATCTCTTTATTAATAAATATAGCTCATGTGGGTATTGGTGTAGCACCCAACCAAATAATGAACAAAACATATGAAACATCATATGGTGCCAAATTTACGCAAAATAGATCACACATAAAAATATTTGACATATCCCGTTGACAGCACTGTCCCAATAAGTTGGAAAAAAAACATATCATTGGTATGTGTCATAAAGGCATGGCTGCATTTAATTCTAAGTGCCCCTGTAGACATTCTTAAATTGCAAAAAATATGGTGGAACGAACTCCCTCAGTTATCACAAAAATGATGTCATAGAAACCTTCAGAAAATTTAGTCTTCATTAGTCTCACATGATTTCTAAACTCTATGACAATACCTCTACCCCCCCCCCCCCCCTCTTGCAGACCTGCATGATTTGCAATGCATTCTCAAAACAACCCGCATACCCCTTTTAAAGGGGAAGTTCTGCTTGTGTTATTTTCTTTATGTCGTACGTGTTTTTAAAATATGTAATATGCATTTATTTTTACTCCAAGATAAATTATAGCTCAGCTGAAGATGCATATTGAAAATCTGGGTGCTGAGGAAAGAAATAAAAACAAGAAATGCATTTTTTCAAGAACATATTTACTATTACATATGTAAAAAGTTGCATATAATAGAAAATGCTGTGTTTTTATATATATATATATATATATATATAATATATATATATATATATATTAGCATTTTATAATTGCCCCCCTACTTTTGTCTTTATTCATGGCTTTTATTTTAGTTTGTTAGGTAAAAATTAGAAAGCCGGCCTAATTTAGTTATAATTCTGAGTTTTCTCACTAGTTAATTCTAAGAGATGAATGTCCCTTTAATAGAGTCCCTATATAATATAATAATGCATGATTTTCTAAAAGGTGACTGGGTGTATTTATGGGTAAATATGCGCATCAGTTTATTGCATATTAAGTATTGTAAGGGCTTATCCAAAGTTCAATAAAGACCTCATTTAAGTACAGTTTTGATTTCAAATTATTTTTTGGATCAGGGCAAGTAGATTGGACTACCGATTAACTCCTTTTGAGTTAATTGGTTTTCACCCCCAATTTTCTTTTAACATTTTCACACCCTTGTAAACACCACATTTTATTTATTACTATGGAATCTATCAGATTCTCTGTGCTGTCATTTAACATAAGAAGGGAGTTCTTGTGGAGATAGCCAGGACTTTTGCAAGAGCAACATCTGTAACATTTTGAACCTCATATGCTGTTTTTAGTAAATAGGAAGAATTGAGTAAAAAAAAACTGATAAAACAGATATAAATCTTTTTTTTATTGCATAATACTGGAAATAATATTTTTTTCAGACACTTTTTTAAAAAAAATTTTTTAGGTTGCTTAAGCCTTTGAATGGGACTTTTAGAACTAGGCTCTGAGGTGAATGGCTTATTCCACGCTTAATTTTAATGTTTCATTTTCTTCATTTTATGTAATTCGTACATGTTCAGATCTTCCTCGGTAGTTACTACCTTTTTAATAGGTTTTTCTTATAGTTCTCTTGCTGTTAGGTGTTCTGGTATTGTTCACTTAAAGGGACACTAAACTTTATTTTTCAGTTGTGCTTCTAATATAGAAGCACAAGTGAAAATTTAGTTGTCCCTAGTATGAGGATAAACTGGTGTGTACTTTTGATAGTACATGCCAGTTTATCCTCTGACCGACTGCTTCCATGGGAAGCAGGCAGCCATCTGGTCGGCGACTGGATCTCTCTGCTAGGTCAGAGATAGCCCCTCATCAGCAGAGCGACCTTAACTAGGTCCACCTTGCTGATTCCATGCAAAAAAGAGGGTCTCTCTCTGTGCCAGCAGCGAGAGACCCTCACATTTAGCTGTCAGAGCGGGGCAACCAGGAACTGCTGTGTCTCGCATGTGAGACACAGCAGTTGGTAAACCCTTGTGTTTCTATTAAGATACACGTCGGGTTTACTTACAAAGACCGAGACATGTTTTGTATAATGTTCCTTTAAGATGCTTTTCCAGCTATTCTGTTAAATGTAACACTTTTTTTTTTAAATGCCCCAAAAATATTAACACTGGATTTAACAGTAATGTGTCTTAGAGATGGCATTTTTAGTTTAAAAAAAGGTTTTGCACCAGAAAAAAAGCTTACAAATTGCTCCTGTTTTTTTTTTATTTTTTTTATAAATTACTAAAAAAAAAATAAAAAAAAAATAGAGAGAGATCTGGATAACTTTGAATGTACAACATGCCATTTTACAATATTTTATATAGGTGGAACAGCATTTCTAATGGAATATGTCCTTTAAAAATAATTATAATTATTTTTAATGGTCCTGGCATTTGCCAACCACAAAAGGAAAAAATAATAAGTCATACATTATACCATGGGTGCTCAATATTTTAATTTTTTTTTTTTTATTATTCACAACCGTATTTATGCATCCCTTATCTGGTTGCTAAGTTGTACAACATTTTGGAAAACTTTCTTACCACTCCAAACTTTGTTATAATTGCAGGTCATTTGCACATTTCCATAAAAAAAAAAGTTATGATTCAAATTATTTCACAAACAATATACTACTAAATATATTAAAGTATATTAATGCCTCTATAATGAGCAACACTGATATCCAGATATCCCATCATCATCTAACCCAGAGGATAATCTGTGGCTGGCATAGATGGGCGTTTGTAGTCCAATAAACCGTTTGTGAGCCTCTGGTCAAACTCCTGTTATCAAATCAATAAATCAGAGTTGTTTATGACAAACCAAGGAAATATTTTATTAATATGCATTGCTTGGTTGCTCTGTGTGAACCATTCCACAGTCACTAAATAATTCGCCTCCCTATAGCTTGCAGTTGCATTGCCATCTATGAAACCTACCTTTCATGTTTTGTTTATCTATTTATTTTCGCCACCATGCATATCTTGTTTTGTATGCCATTTTTCTTTATCCATTTTATGTAGAATTTGTTTTATTTATTTTATTATTATTTTTGTTCTCCCTCTACCTTTCTGCCCTTCCACTCCTTCTGTCCCTCTCCCCGTTGTTTCCTTTTTGCATGTGGATTTCATGTACACCTTTTTAGGCATGACGGCTATTCTGATGTCTGCAGCCGGACTTCCCGTACGCCTTACCTCCGCACCTCCACCTTCCAACCCACCCGTGACCAGTAAACGTGATAAAAACTCAGTTAAGAGATTGAGGAAAATGCCAAAGAAAGGTAGTTGCTATAAACATTCCTATCACTTTATTATTTGTACATATTTTAGTTAAGTCATTGTTTTTCTTTACTTTGGTTTTTTTTTTTTTTTTTCTTCTTCTCCTCAACAGACATTTGTTCCTTATAGATTTTGCACATTTTGTATATGAAGCTGGAAAAGATGGCAGCATGCATTAAATGACGCAATAAAATAGTGTATTGACTGGTCGAAAGTCACTGTGGAATATATAATTTTATTCCAAAGCTTACTTGACAAATACATAACGAAAACCTAATGGTTAGATATATAGAGGATTATGTATCAACAGCAATTGTGGACAAATTTCTAAAAGGGGAGTAAACCAGGAACATTCTATTGGTTTCCATGGTAATTCCCTCACTTTAAGAACTCTGCTCCAGAAATGTTATTTACTATATGGAATAATTGTCATGTTAATCCTACTAAATAACGATCACTCCTTACAAAGTTGAAGAAAGACCCCTTTTTCCATTTTTCTTTTTAGTCTGTATGTTTTTGCTGGGATCAGTGAGACACCTGCCTTGTAGCCCAGGCTTTCAGTGATCTGTGCAGCACCGTTCACTGATCCCTTACCTGCCTGCTTCTTCTGACCATGG